>OX375869.1:96021965-96118578 GCA_947359475.1 Heligmosomoides polygyrus bakeri | reverse complement strand
AGGTTCGGTTCCCTCCGCTCGGGCCAACCAAGCCCAACATAGGGTGTGCTCCACAGCTGACGCCTCCTTGGACTGCTATCACGCCCTCCCCCCCCCCAATCGACAATTAGTAAAGATTATTTAATTATTCATTTATTTATTTATTTATTTATTGTAGCATAATTAACGAGTGGACAGTTCGGAGTAAAAATTAAAAACGATCAAGGATTGCCGTTGTTGAGTAACCGGGAACGTTCCTGGCTTCTTTTTTCTTCTTTTCTCTATTCGGATCGGTTACGATGAACCTCAAAAACAACTAAATACATACACTTTTTATTCGGCCACTTATTTATTTATTTATTTATTTGTTTATTCTTATAATCGGATGATGGGCGCGTGTAGCGCAGTCGGAGGAGGCGTGACTGTCGCGTGCACCCGATACCAGGTTCCTGGTTCGGATTTCCCGCCCAGGCCAACCAAGCCTTCCATCCCTCCGGGGTCGGTGAATTGGTACTAGACTTGTCTGGGAAGGATAGAGCGCTGACTTGTTCATCGGCTGGCCACCGCAAGTCATTGTATGGCCAAATACGCATTCATGTCGCCTCCACGACATCCCGTAGAAGTAGAATGCGCTGGCGCATCCCAGAAGGGATTGATTACCGCCGTCCTTTATCCTTTATAATCGGATGCTGTTCCGGATCGTCCACGATGCGTTCTATAATAATACATATATACAACTTTCACGTCGAATTGGACACTAGGCTAGCTTAAGGTTTTTGAATTCAAAACGAACTCTTTCAAATTGAAATGATCTATTTCTTCATTAAACTAGACACTCTCCAACAAGGTTAGAATAAATGTTTGTTGAACGAAATTTTGAGTATAACATTCTTTCCCAATAATCGAACACACTCTCTGAAATTTTATAGAATTGGGAAAAATTTTTGGTTTAAAGCTTGTTTTAATGAGCAGGAAGGTGGCCATTTTTTGTGCTCAAAGAAGAGATTGCGCCATGCCATCGTCTAAATGGTAGCGATTTTTATTGGATTGCTATCAAAATTTCTATTAGCATGAAGTTTCACACTTGTAAACGATACAGCAAAAACAATAGTAAAGAACACACATTTAAATGCTTCGCCTAGGCAGCATTTATACTATCAATGAAATAAAAATCGAGACGCGGTATTCGAGTGCATGGCGCGATCTAATCTTTTAATGATCTACATGATTGCTTCTTTGTTATGCTTTAAAGCAAATTTCAGGTAACTATTTTCTCAAAAAATGAAAATGTTATAAAATTATCACAGTTATTGAGGCATGTGAACTGAAAAAAATTCAAAGAAATTTGTACCAAATTCTTATTGAACAAGAAATACTATGATCACCATACTGTGTTCTTGGTTTAACTCGCTATTATTTTTATATTTATTACTATTTAATTTTTATTTTGAGAGGAAAATAATAAATATAATTTTTCCTCAAAGCAAAGCAAGCAAACAAGCGTATAGCGCCTTAAAAGTTTAGATCGCGCCATGCACTCAAAGTTTACCGAAGCTTCTATTCGATTGATAGTGATGTGAATGTCACTTACATAAACCATCAAAGTGGGGATATTGTGCTCTTTACAGAACTTCTTGTTGTATCGTTGCTCCAGGCTTCAAACTCCATGCGAACAAAGATTCTGCTATCAATGGAATCAAAATCGTGAGCTCTTGGAAGAGGTCATGGCGCAATCTCGTTTTTTTGTAACTAAAAAAGTGGCCGCTTTCCTCCAAGTTTTAATCCATTATTTTCCTCAAAAAATAAAATTTTCATAAAATTTCCAACAGAGTGTTCACCTACTGGGTAGCTGAATTAAAAAGTCGGTGGTCCTGACGCGACTAAGAAGGAAACCGACTGTAATCGTCCAAGAGGACATAGGCATCGTGTCGAGCATCCTGAACAACCTCTCTGGACGAAGTCTGGATGAACCGGATGTCATTCCTGTTGAAGTAACACCCCGTCGCGCACCATTGAGTGACACTGCCTCGTCAACGTGTTAAAGCTGGCTTAGAAGAGTGTCCAATTTGACGGGAAAAGCGGTTCAAGTTCAGTCCGTTTTTGTCCCTTTCAACGTTTCGTTCGGTTTTTCTGTCGGTTCTCAGATCGTTTCTCAGCTGCTCTCATACTGGAAGTGTTTTAGAGAAGCCGCGACTAACGACAGCAAAATCAACAATGGCATCATGTATCATTAACGAAACGGCGGTGCTTGAGTGCGGTAGGCAAGGAAAGAGGCAGCTGAAGACCCGGAAGATCTCTGGTAATGAGTTCAGAGCAGCATAGCATCTCTGATTCAACTTAGCCGATTCTCGTGTTATTCTTCCGGTGACATCATGAGAGATGGAAAACAAGTCACACCTCCTGGAGAAGTGTACATGGTTCCGCGTTCAAATCTCGACAAACTTTCGCTTTTCAAACACATTTATTGAAACAAAATTCAAACAAAATAGCAAATTCTTTTACATAGAGGGATATGTCACACGAGTAAAATTGCTCAATATGGCCTCCGTCAGCCGCAATGACCACCTCCAACCTTGGCCTGAAGCGCACGCACGGTCTCTTTGAAAGAGCGCCGTCCATATTTGTGAATGCTGCTTCAACAGTGTTTCGAAGCGACATTAGAATGCCTCGTCCTGTTAGCATCCTTTTCGAATAAAGTTTAAATTCACCTAATGTAAACCATTTTTGGAATTTTAAAATTTTAAAATTTTATAAAATTTAAAATTTTAAAATTCCTAAATAAATTCCAAAAATTTATACATTTCAAAATTCTCATTTTTTGAGGAAAATATTGGATTAAAGCTTGTTCGAATGACCAGGAAGTCGTCCGTTTTTAGGGTCAAGAAACGAGATCCTGTCATGCTTTCGTTCAAGACGTCGCAACTTTTACTCTATTGATATGCGGAATTTTTGTTTGCATGAAGTTTCACAGTTGTAAACCATAGAATAAAAGCAACTGTAAAGAACACACATGTCCTCACTTTGATGCTTCATCTAAGAAGCATTAACACATCAATCAAACGTTGCGGCGGACGTTTTGAGTGCATGACGCGATCTGATCTTCTAATGCGCTTTATGCCTGCTTCTTTGCTGTGCCTTAAGACAAATTTTCATTTATTATTTTTCCCAGAAGATAAAAGTTCCCAAAAAAATTATTACTTATTAAAGCAGACAAACCAAAACATTCCAAAGAATGTTATGAAACATTTATGTTGAACACAAAAATTATTCTAACCATCTCGTTGAGTTGGGCACGTGTAGCGCAGTCGGAGGAGGCGCGACTGTCGCGTGCATCCGATACCGGGTTCCTGGTTCGGATTTCTCGCCCAGGCCAACAAAGCATTCCATCCCTCCGGGGTCGATGAATTGATACCAGACTTGACCTGGGAAGGATAAAGCGCTGACTTGTTCATCGGCTGACCACCGCAAGTGATTGTATGGTCAAATACGCATTCATATCGCCTCCACGATATCCAGTAGAAATAGTATGCGTGGCGCATCCCAAGAAGAGGGATTAACGCCGTAGTTTTTCCTCCATCCTTTATCTCGTTCAGTCTGTAAATAGTTTAACCTGCCGAAAGGTTTTTTCGAGTTATTTCGAATTGGCAGGGTTCGCTTTGGTTTCAAATGTCCTAGTGCTAGCTTAAAATGGTGTCCAATTTGATTTTGAAAAGTGTTCAATTCACGTGAAAAGTGCAGTAGTACATATCAGAAGTCTAATGAGAGATAATTTTGATATTCCGCCGCAAAGTTAAGAACAAGTGGTGACGGCTCTCTCATAGAGATGAGGTGTGAATGCCGATGAAAGCGCAATTGTCAATCAGCTTGAAGTGGGCAACACCTTGAATTGAGACATAATTGCACTCTTCATAGAAACGCTTCGAGCCCTGAAGTGATCGACTACAGCTGAGTCTGAAAATCCGCTGTGAATACAAAATGGAGTCATCTGTGGCAGCTGTGACAGAGTAGTTGAGTAGACGTCAATTTGGGATCCATATTTAGACAGCCCTTCGGTTCGATTCTGGCCCGAGTCATCCTTCCTTCCTTTCCGAGTTCAGCTAATTGGCGCTATATTTGACTGCAAAGGGCAGCATATGTAGCTGCTGAAGTCATCAGATGGTTCCGAGACGTCACGGCATTGCATGTATTGTGCTTCCTTTCACTGTAAACAGGGCGCATGTTCAGCGTGATCTTCCCTTTTCTTCGATAAAATGATTAACTTCAATTTTTTCACAGGTTCATTTGAAGAAGTGCACAATATAGGCAGCAACAATCAATTTCTTTGGGATGAACCTGGCTTTTTACGTGTGATATATTTATTTTTATCTCGACGGCAGATATGCATTACGGTCACGGGAAAAATTTATAAGGGATAAAGAATGGCGTTACCTAATTTCTTTTGGAATGCGCCATGCATTCTACAGGGTGCGCCAAAGCGGAAAAACAGGACCTTCGAGAAATCAACGAAGCGATAACGTTTATTAGTCCATTGCGAACTATACAAAACATTGAGATTCGAATACATCTCCATCGCCGTCGATACAGGCTTCGAGACGCTTCGGGAAAGCATCGACGGCGGCACGCAAGTATGGCGCGTTGAGCTCATCCCACGTCTTCTGGAGAGCTTCCTTCAATGAATCCATGGAGCGGTGAGGGTTTCTGGCAAGCCTTGGCTTCCAAAACTGTCCAGACGGTGTAATCCATCAAATTCAAATCTGGAAAGTTGGCTAGCCACTCGTGGAAGTTGGTGAGGTTCGAAAAGTTCCCTTTGCACCAGACCTGCACCATTGTCGCTCTGCGAGCTGGAGTTGGAAGGTTCAGGAGCAGTTTCCAAAGTGAGCACTAGCCCAGGGTAACAGTTCTTCCTTCAGAAGGTCCAAATAATTTTCCTTGACCTCCATTTCTGGCGACATCCGGTGGCACGAGCTCCTGTGAATTCGTACACGTACCTTCCTGATGCTACCTAGTTGTCACAGATACGTGTCTTCCTCGGTCGGTATCTATCACCCTCGGTTCCCAGGTCTTCGAAGCGTCTGATGGATCTATATTGAACACTTCGATGAACTTCAAGACGCTGGTGAATGTTGCGTGCCGAGAAGCCTTGACGGTAAAGTTCAATGGTTGAAGCACGGTGGCACGAACGTTTCGACATGTTAAAACACTATTTATTTTCATGATTGATTGAAATAAGCATGAACAGACTGACGCAGTAAAAACAATAAAACCATGGAGAAAAGCAGTCGCTGAGAATAGGAGGTCAAATTGTTCGCGCTTGTGCTGTCGACATAATTTTGGCGCACCCTGTACTTCTACTGGTCATAGAGGTGATTTGAATGCGTATTTGGCTATGCAATGACTTTCAGTGGCCAGCCTCTGGATATGCTAGTGTTTTATCCCTCCCAAACGAATCTCGTACCAACGTCGCCGATCCCGAAGGGAAAAAAGGTCTTGATGGACTAGGCGAGAAATGCGAATCAAGAATTTTGAACCGGTGTAGACATGACGGCTGGTGATTCTCTCAACTGTGCTATCACGTGCAGGTGCATATAACATTACCTCACCTGTCACCTGTCGTCCCGTTGATCATCGACTTGCTCGAGCGGACGCCAGCAGCGTCTCCATTCGTCCCTGTCGTGTGCCAGAGTGGTCCAATGGAGCCTCCTCGCTCGAGGGACACGAAGAGCGCCATATCGGTCGTTCAGGGCTTTCACGAAGAAGTCCGACCAACGCGCTGGTCAGACGTCCTAGTGTTCTCTTGACAACACGCAACACGCATGTCACCACCGGCCGTTCGATAGCTCACAATGCGGAATGAATGGTAGGGAATCAATAGTGATTGGTGGACACCCATTTTGGCTGTTAAACGTTAGATTTCTTGCAAAAATCCAGAACGCTTCCATCACTTTTCCAGAGGAGATGTTAATCTCCTAACCAATTGTTCTTCCAATGGAACCCTTCCAGTTTCCCCGCTGTATAAATATGCAAAATGAATGAACGTTTTCTCCTCGCAAGACGTTGTCGGCTTTGTTCATCTTTCATCTTTGTTTGCAGTATCAAGCTACAGGGTGATCATTCCTAGCCTGATGAAGTACAAGGCTTATCCAGTCGTGGCTGCTTTTTCGAATTTCGGCTTGGAGTAACTCGACAGAGCTATCGACTCTCTAAGCCTGAGAGGACAGCCATCTTACGTTAGTGCTCACTCACATCCTACTTCTATTATAATATACACTCACAAACGCTAATTATTCTGAGTTATACCTAACTGAAAGCGTTTACTAAAAGCTGTTCAAGAAAAGTATTCTTTCGCGCATATCAAGGACAATGAATAAAGCCCGACATGTGGGGCAGCCTGGATTCCGCAAGGGTTACAGCTGCGTTGACCACACACAACCAGACTGCCTTAAGTGTCATAGACATTTGACTTTAATGGACGTTTATTTTGAGTACTAACATCGCCAGGATCGAGCCAAGCTTGCACCTCCTCCACGGGTTCAAATGGCATTACGTCGTTAGAGTAAGGCAACGTCCAAGAAACTAAGAGCTTTTGACGGTCTCGTGTAAAGAGATCTATCTGGACGAGGACAAGGGAAAGCGCAAAACCTTGATGTACCCTCACAAAGATAGGAAACTCCATTGAGGTGAAATTTTCACTAAGTGCTGGTTCATTGAGTTACGCTGAGTTAGCTGAGAAAACCAACTTTCACGTCAGACAAAAGATTTAGGAGCTGAAAAGACGCCTCTCTAATATGTCCCCTAAAACGCAGCTTCTCTTCTGCTGCAAAGGATTTTCATATACAGGGTGTCTCAAAAAATGTATGCACTGTTTGAAAGGCGCTAACTTTACTCATAATAAAGATACGGAAGAAGTTAAATGCTCTTATGAAAGCTTGAAAAAATAGAAACCTTCTGACGTATGAGTGGTACCGATTGCGTCACGCACTTGTTTGAAATTTCGCATTTTACACTCGATTGATTGTGTTTTGCTTGAATACATGTTACAATTTTTTCACAAGTTTTTTAGCGTTTCTACACACATGTGCTCATAATAGGAGTCATGCCCGGCGCTAGGCTTTCCTTGGAAAAGAAGAAGTTTATCCTGAAATGCTACTGGAAGTTCGAAAACATCGTCGAAGTGCAGAGGCGATTCAGCGATTAATTCTCCAATGTGCTTGAAGCATTCGCGGTCACCTAGAAAGTCTGTCCGACAGGCTGCTAGCGAAACTGGAGTTTCAAAGGACAGCGTTCATCGTACACTGAAAAATCAGAATTGGAGAAGTTAGATCCCTAGACTGGTGCAGCACCTCGCAGAAGACGATCCGGATCGAAGGGTGGAGTTCTGCCAGTGATTTCTTCTTAAGTGTGAGCAGGAGCCCCATTTTCCAAGGCGGATTCCGTGGAGCAATAAAGCAACATTCAAGCTGAATGGAGAGGTTAATCGGCATAAATGCAGTTACTGAGTGATGGAAAACCCCCATTTTACTCTGTAGCGTCATCTGAACTTACCAGGTGTTACAGTAGTGTGGATTCTGCGCTGTAGGTATTGTTCGACCCTTCTTCTTCGACGGTACTTTAACTAGTGTCGCCTATCTGGACGGAGGGGCGGGCCATTCGAAATTTAGCCCTTGACCGCGCCCGTGAAATGTTCTTGGACGACGAGTTCTATTTCCAGCGAGATGGAGCGCTACCTCACTACCACCGGGATGTGACCTCTTTCCTTCATGAAAATATGCCAAACAGATGGAAAGGAAGAAGAGGTAGCGTCGAATACCCTCCTCGCTCACCCGATCTTACTCCTCTGGATTTCTTCCTGTGGGGATATTTAAAGGGTAAAGTGTACGGAAGAGAAGCCTAAACGATTCAGGAGTTGAAGAACGCTATCAAAGAGGAATGCCTACGTGTGCCATATGATATGTGTAAAAGCGTTGAACGGTTACCATTTTGAACACAAGTAGTATTCGTTGCGCATATTACTTTTGTATTCATTTAGTATTTGTTGTATTAATTTGTTTGGTATTTGTGTGGAATTTGTTTTTTTAAATTGTTATTTGTGACGTAGAGGGCGTTATTACAGCGATAGCGAGATCCATAAATTGTGTAATCGATAAACTCACATGTCATGTGTCTTTCACGTAAACGTCAAATTATAAACGTTAAAATAAACGAATCACAGGTTTATATGGCCAAATAGAAACAAGATTGTAACAAGCATTCAGCCCATGCACAATCAATCAAGTCTGAAATGCAAGGTTTCAGGCGTGTGCATGGAGCAATCTTAACTGTTTGCACCACGCGGAATTCTCGTTATCCTGCGCTTGCATATGAGTCTCAAACGTCCTCAAATACTTTACCATCGCTATGTTAGAACTTTTCAAACAGTACCAACATTTTCTTAGGACTTAGGATACCATGCATTATTCGCAAGCCATAGTGTGTTTTTAAATTTTGAATTTTAAAGGAAACTTAAGTCAATCGGAACGATCACTTTGTGAAGAAAGTATAACATGTATTCAAGCAAAACACAATCAATCGATGTAAAATGCTAAATTTCAGACTAGTGCATGGCGCAATCCGCACCAATCACACGTCAGAAAATTTTCATTTTTTCAAGCTTTTATAAGAGCTTTATCTCTTTTTGTGTCTTTACTATCAGCAAAGTTATCGCCTTTCAAACAGTGTATACATTTTTTTGAGACACCTTGTATTAAATTCGTTTTAGGATGCAGAATAAAGCAGTGTCCCAACTTTTTTTTTCATGAACAACCCGAAGGGTAAGCTGAAGAAGACGAAAGAAAATACCAAATTTGGACAACAATCAAGGCCCGAAATAATCGCTTCAAAGAAAGTCAGCTTTATCAAGTGCTAGTTTTGGAATATTGGCCATACCACCACCCATTGAAAAAGTAGGAGCGCTCTCACTGCTTTATTCTGCATCCTAAAACGAATTTAATACAAGGTGTCTCAAAAAAATGTATGCACTGTTTGAAAGGCGATAACTTTGCTCATAGTAAAGACAAAAGAAGAGATAAAGCCGTTATGAAATCTACTGCATCTTGATGTCAGCTGCTATTACCTTTTTTATAGTTATATTTCGTTTCTCTCTAGTCATTCGAATAAATCAGAAGTGTTTAAGGTGCATGCTATTACAGAGATCTGATGACAGAACTACGTTTCGAGGACGTGTTTAACTTTGACAAAGACGGATGGACAAAAAATTGTGCCTCTGTCAAGGCTATTTGTTCTTGTACAAAAAATAGAGCTCCCAATGGTAGGTTCGCCTAAACAAGTCATTTATTCAATTCCAAATTGACTATTTCATTTGCAGGACAAACTCGAACCCATATACGAACGTGCGTTAATGAAAAATGGGATCAGCCGTATAAACGTTCACAAAAACTTGGCTCCCGAATACAACGCATGTTGAATGGTGTCTGAAAAAATAAATATTGATTCTGGCCAGATCACTGAATTAAGCAGCGGCGAAGAAATAAGAAGACGCTCTAAAGAGCACAAGTCTACAGATCGAACAAACGAAGTTTGATGCTTCTCAATCATCTGCTTTCTGCGAAAATGAATGGCTTTCTGCAGCAGGCAAACGTTGATCACCAAAGAAGCGCAAAAAAGTCAAGATGGAGGATTTATAAATATCATATATGTCATTTTCACCATAAAGTGGACATTATTCAAAAAAAATTCGACATTTTTCAATCCAAATTGGACAATATTCTAATTAAATTGGACACCCTTCTAAGCATACTTTACGCTTTTAAAATCAAAGCTATACCTCTTCTAAGGAAAATGAGTGTCTCTGCAAAACAAACGAGAGTCTCAAAAGGTTCAAACATTCTTCGTTAAAGGAAATGTCGTATGACTTCCATTGAAGTTTTATTGGTACATGTCGCCAATATGGGCAGAATTTTGAAAAAGGAGTGCGCCAGCTAATCAGATCAAGCCGAAATGACCTGTCATTTAGACAGGGTGAATAAAATCAGCATTCTGATTGGCTAGCGCGTCTTCACTCAATGCCCTGTTTGGTTGTGATTGGCTGCCGCGCTACTACCTCCCTATGCTGCACGTCTTCACGACATGAACCTTTCCTAAATTCACCTGCTAAGGAAGTAAAAGCCGCTCATTCGAATATGGTGAGATCTTTACCTCCATAACCTCAAAATTTCAAGTCGTTGGAACATCCAAACTAGATTTCTTTCAGCACAAATGTGTAGAGATTTTGATGCTAATTTTGATTGAGAAGCATCCACTTGGAGCGAGTTATAGTATATCAAAGTATTCGCGTCAAAACGATCTTGATTTTTGCACCATGGCAACTCAAATGAATAACTTATCATTTAATCTCAAGGCTTATCCCAATGTGCTACAGATCAGGGAATTTGCCCCGGTGCTATATGCAAAGATTGCACCTAGCACTTCCCCCCACCCCCATGCAATACATTGTCTTATGAAATGACAATGTAGTTGCTAAATCGGTAAGCTTCGAGTGCAGCAGGTTCCAGTTCTTACGTAGATAGCCGCCAGTTTTTTTTTTTACGAATTGTCTACTTTATTACAATACGACTAACGAATGGACACGACCACGTCTCGTCAACGGTGCTCAACCTCCTCTTTGGCTAAATCGGTAAGCTTCGAGTGCAGCAGGTTCCAGTTCTTACGTAGATAGCCGCCAGTTTTTTTTTTTTTTTTACGAATTGTCTACTTTATTACAATACGACTAACGAATGGACACGACCACGTCTCGTCAACGGTGCTCAACCTCCTCTTTGGCTAAATCGGTAAGCTTCGAGTGCAGCAGGTTCCAGTTCTTACGTAGATAGCCGCCAGTTTTTTTTTTTTTTTACGAATTGTCTAATTTATTACAATACGACTAACGAATGGACACGACCACGTCTCGTCAACGGTGCTCAACCTCCTCTTTGGCTAAATCGGTAAGCTTCGAGTGCAGCAGGTTCCAGTTCTTACGTAGATAGCCGCCAGTTTTTTTTTTTACGAATTGTCTACTTTATTACAATACGACTAACGAATGGACACGACCACGTCTCGTCAACGGTGCTCAACCTCCTCTTTGGCTAAATCGGTAAGCTTCGAGTGCAGCAGGTTCCAGTTCTTACGTAGATAGCCGCCAGTTTTTTTTTTTTTTTACGAATTGTCTACTTTATTACAATACGACTAACGAATGGACACGACCACGTCTCGTCAACGGTGCTCAACCTCCTCTTTGGCTAAATCGGTAAGCTTCGAGTGCAGCAGGTTCCAGTTCTTACGTAGATAGCCGCCAGTTTTTTTTTTTTTTTTTACGAATTGTCTACTTTATTACAATACGACTAACGAATGGACACGACCACGTCTCGTCAACGGTGCTCAACCTCCTCTTTGGCTAAATCGGTAAGCTTCGAGTGCAGCAGGTTCCAGTTCTTACGTAGATAGCCGCCAGTTTTTTTTTTTTTTTTTACGAATTGTCTACTTTATTACAATACGACTAACGAATGGACACGACCACGTCTCGTCAACGGTGCTCAACCTCCTCTTTGGCTAAATCGGTAAGCTTCGAGTGCAGCAGGTTCCAGTTCTTACGTAGATAGCCGCCAGTTTTTTTTTTTTTTTTTACGAATTGTCTACTTTATTACAATACGACTAACGAATGGACACGACCACGTCTCGTCAACGGTGCTCAACCTCCTCTTTGGCTAAATCGGTAAGCTTCGAGTGCAGCAGGTTCCAGTTCTTACGTAGATAGCCGCCAGTTTTTTTTTTTTTTTTACGAATTGTCTAATTTATTACAATACGACTAACGAATGGACACGACCACGTCTCGTCAACGGTGCTCAACCTCCTCTTTGGCTAAATCGGTAAGCTTCGAGTGCAGCAGGTTCCAGTTCTTACGTAGATAGCCGCCAGTTTTTTTTTTTTTTACGAATTGTCTACTTTATTACAATACGACTAACGAATGGACACGACCACGTCTCGTCAACGGTGCTCAACCTCCTCTTTGGCTAAATCGGTAAGCTTCGAGTGCAGCAGGTTCCAGTTCTTACGTAGATAGCCGCCAGTTTTTTTTTTTACGAATTGTCTACTTTATTACAATACGACTAACGAATGGACACGACCACGTCTCGTCAACGGTGCTCAACCTCCTCTTTGGCTAAATCGGTAAGCTTCGAGTGCAGCAGGTTCCAGTTCTTACGTAGATAGCCGCCAGTTGTTTTTTTTTACGGCTATCTACGTAAGAACTGGAACCTGCTGCACTCGAAGCTTACCGATTTAGCCAAAGAGGAGGTTGAGCACCGTTGACGAGACGTGGTCGTGTCCATTCGTTAGTCGTATTGTAATAAAGTAGACAATTCGTAAAAAAAAACTGGCGGCTATCTACGTAAGAAATGTAGTTGCTGTTTACATGCGGGAGAACCTATAAACAGTAAAAGCAATCAGAACAAGAAAAATACGCCAATATTTTTTCACTGCTCAACTTCCGAAAAACAACATTTATACTATGATATATGTGGCCTTTCAGTTTTAAAGGAGAGTACATGGCGCAGTCTCCTCAAACGAAGAATTGTTAAGGAAAAAAAGGAAACCGTACTCTCGCTCGAACTGCTCCGATTATTCTGAGATATGTGAGGAATCTTGGCCGCTTTAGTTGCACTCAAAAGTTGAAGCAGTGTCCGCTACCATGTTAGTGAAAACTCACATTGAATAGAATCGCTGACGTTTGCTTGAAGAAAGGACGATTCATAACGCAATTCGCTCACAGCAGCACACAACAGCTATCCAAATGTGAAATTCCTCTCAAATATTGCAATATCAACACTCCCTGCACCCTGTCGTCAAATCGACGGATGAAAGATTCGCATAGCAGGGCTGGGCAAATCTGCTTCAGCGAAGAGAAGCCACATTGAATCAGAGCGCAGGCATGTTCCTTACCAAACATGAACAGAATAAATGCCGGAACGGCAGGATGTGACACTGCTCGGCTACATCCGTCTTGCGCTAGGTGAAGCGACCCTCCTCATCGAAATCGTGCTACAAACCTTTCTCGAACATTTTCCTAGCGGTGTCTTGTGCGCTTGATAGTGCAGTAGGACGAGAAACCATCTCTCGTCTGCAGCACTGTACAATGATCTTGGCTCGCACTTTCCGCATAGCCCAACAAAAGCCTTCCAACCCCCGTGGTCAAAGAATTATCACCAGACCTGGCTGGGAAGGGCAAAACACTTAACTAGTTCTTCATTTCGCCACCGCAAGTCATTGTTTGGCCAAATACGCATTCGAATCGCCTCCAGGGCGACCCCCAGAAGTAGAATGCATGGCCCGTCCTAAAAAGGATTGAGTAATGCCAACCCTAGTCCCTTGTATCCTATATAATTCGGGTCGCACTGCTTGGGCACACCACTTATCGTTTCTGTGCTCAACTCGCGACTGCACCAACCTTTCCTTCAATGAAGAAAGAAGGGTGGTCTGTTCGCAGGCTTCCATGTTGAAAGCGACTTCAAATCACGTCAGTGAGATCGACTAACGTTAGCCTTTACCGTATAATGTACTGTGAATCTAATTTCTACTAAAAATTGAAGGATGGGAGGGGGTGATCACTCATGTCACATTCTCTTTAAACATGAAAATTTCCGATAAAATACCGTACCCGTCTTATCGTAACTAAACTTAAGACAGAAAGTTTGTAAAAAAAGTGTGAAACCTTTTTGTCAAATTTCTTGAAAGAAAGCATTCCGATATAGTATGCCGTCAGCAGAAATGTGTACAGAATTTGAATTGGCACAAAACTAATTCTGTAGGCGCACCGTGAAGTGCACCGACAAAAAGAACGATTGACGATTTGTTTTTTTTTTCCTCAAGGGATTACTACGTTCACTAGTCTAGAACGTTCGTCTTCCTCTTCTTCCTCTTCTTCTTCTCCAGCGTTTACTCGACCTGTGGCGGGGTCTGCGCTCCTGATGTGTTGTTGCCAAGTCGCCATCGAGCGTTTGCAGCCGGTAGGACGCTAAATGCATTGCTAAGTTCTAGACTTTTAGGAGCGGGAGCTACGCAGTCGTGAGCCCGTGACAGAGTAATGTATCGCATTATTCTCACTTTAGGCTTCCTCACCTTTATCAACGCTGCAAGCCGTAAGTGTTTCGAACAATTTCTCTCATTCAGAATGTTCTGAGCAAGGAAATTCCCACGTCACTGGAATTTGAAGCAACGCTGGCAGTTGGAATAGCAGAGTCTGGGATGGTCATTGTTGGCATGATTCTATCGCGATAAAAGCTTGGTCACGTTCAAGTCCTATCTCGATTACTTGGGCATGTCGTCACTCAAACTCTTTATAGCTGACAACCTAGTTACCTTAGTCTTTGCCAACCAGAGCAGCTTAAGATTAGTCAGAGCTTACCTAGACCGCGACGAGATACATGTGGTACCGATTCTCAGCACTAATTCTGTGCTTATTTTAAATTCGCCGTCTCTATCGTCAGTTTTATTGAAAAATGGACGTCTACACAGTGGATTTTTATTTGTAAGTAGAAGTATGTAAATGCAAGAATGAATTTCAAAATAAATATAAATGAAGCAAATTTTTGCTGTTTTAACGTGAGCCTTTCTCACGTCCAACTAAGCCTATAACTGTATAGCAAAAGATTTTACGCATTCAAACGGGGATTTAGTGCTTGAAATTTAGGGGGTTGCAAGTTCACCGATGTAGAGAAGGATAACGGCTATACTGGAATGCTCGTCGGCGGAAAACAAAGAGAGTCAGCAGCAAACGGACAGAAGGTAGAACTGGTATGTGGAAGAGGTAAGGTAGTCATATTTTTAGACCGTTCTTTCTGCGTCTTTGTTAGTCAATCTTTAAAAAAATGCTCCTCTCAAAAGTTAATTTGCTTATAGCATTACCACGTCAAGGTTTTTTTTTGTAATGACTTCTCCATCTAGGAAATCACAACTACACGTGCAAGTCCGGTGTTTTGACGGAAGAATCTTACCGGCAGGGGAGATGTGGTAATGTGTTTTCTTTTTTCTCGAGGTTTTTCAAGTCTACTAGCGCCTAGGCCAACCTTCAGAAAAATAACGACCTTGTCCACGGGGTCATCATTACCTGCAAGAGTTGTCTAAGAGCCATAGAAAGTTGCAAACATACCTTAGTTTTGTTCTTTTTGCACTAAAGGTTTCCAATTTCTCGTTTGAAAACGGAGCAAGGCTCCGCAAAGTATATGTGCACCCTTAACGAGCCTATGAAATTCGTACCCCATTGGCTGCGTAGAGTACGTTATTTTGAACTTGTAGGTGGCCAAAGGCAAAAATGTTCCGAAATTTTAGACCTAGACAGCGCCCAGTGCCAGCAATCGGTAGTTGTCATGAATTAGACAGTTTCCAACGATGCCTATAGTTAGTTTTAAAAAATTTCAAGTTTGAACGAATAAACTCCTTCATTACTTGATTCAGTGGAGTAAAAAGCACAGCTGGCTATCAGAAGATATACAATTCAGGTTGCGAGGGAATTCTCCAAATGCTCTTAGACAAGCCTAAGGATTCGCCCATGTACGATTCAGTCACTTATGATCCCACGCCCAACACCCCAACAACTGTAGGAAAGGACGGGATATGGAACGGAGTAGACTACCGGAATGGCTCTACAATGAGGCCTTATTGCGATACTGGTCCAATCATCAACGGGTAATTTTTCGAAATTTTTCCGAATGCGATCACGACATATCAGCTGACTTTTAAGATCACCCAAAGCTGTATGTGTGAGTGGCAAATGGGTTCCTAAGCTTGGCGACTGCCCAAGTGAGTTCTTTCAATTTTTCGTAGTAGAGAAGAGTATCTATTGCAAAGGTAGTGGTTTCCGAATTTTTCCAGAAGAAGTCGAATTAAAGCAATAGAACTCCTATAACGACTGAAACACTTACCGCTGTAAGAATCATGAGGGACTGCATAAGTGCTAGTGCTATATTTTTGCCATAAGTCCTTAATCTGGCCAGCATGAGGAGAAGGGAACGGCCAATCAAGCCGCATCGATCGTGCCACACGGTGGAAATGTCCCGAATCGACTACCTGATTGGGTGACAAGGGTCGCGTCCAGTTTCTGCTCCAATGGGCTGGCGCGTTCCCGCCTTTCGCGTGTAGGCCACCTTAACGAGTTGTTATCATTTTTTTCACTGAAGAATTTTTTCATTCCCCGCGTTAACTACAAACGCAGAGATCATTCGTTAGTAGTATTGTGCTGTCTCACCGGAGTCTTGTCACAGACGCGAAGGTCGTGCCGTATGAGACGGTCGCCCCACAGCATCGACCGCTGATCTGTACTTTGAAGATCGCCCCTCCGAGGCTGAAGCAGGTCGAGCGATGCGGTGCACCTAGAATAAAGTGGTGGCGAATGAGAGAGAAGGAAGCAGCTGTGATTTCTCGCGTGCGGTTACCGACAGTCACGACTGTCGACGAAACTTGGAAGAAGGCGACCGACGCGATTCGTCAAGCTGCACAGTCAGAACTCGGCATTACGAAGCCTGGGCGACGGAGGGTCAACAAGCAGACATGGCTGTGGACAAACGACGTGAAAGCAAAAGTGCGAGAGAAGAAATCGCTCTATCACGTGTTTCTCGGCGAAAAGACAGCCGATAACTGGCGGAAGTACCAAGAAGCGAGGAAAGCTGCAAAGAAGGCCGTGGCTGTTGCAAAAGCCACTCATTATGGAGATGTCAACGAGAAGCTCGAGTCTCGCTATGGTGAGCGGTATCTGTACCGGCTTGCTAAGAATCGCCATCGGCAGACCGAGGACATTGAAAAGTTTTTCGGCATCAATGATGAGAACGGCCATCTTCTTATGGACCGCAAGAAAGCATTGAAGCGATGGCGCGATTACTTTGAGGAAATCTCTACGGTAGAATTTCCTCATCCAGCCATCCCTTCAACGGCTCCAACCCACAGCCCCGTTCAAATGATCACCGTGGAGGAGATTGAAGCGGCTTTGAAGAAGATGAGGCCAGGCAAAGCGACCGGGCCCGACGACGTGGCGGCTGACCTGTGGAAGTCAAAGTTTTGGTATCCGGCTGAGTGGTTGGCGAAGTTCTTTAATCAGGTTGTAGCAGAGAAGAAAGTACCTGACTGTTGGAGCCAAAGTACGACGATTCCGATTTGGAAGAAGAAGGGCAGTCCTGCAGACTGCTCCAATTACCGTCCGATTCGCTTGCTCTCACACAGCATGAAGATCTTTGAGCGAATTGTCGACGGACGAATTCGTGACATCGTCCAGGTTTCCAGCAATCGGTGCGGCTTCGTGGCTGGCTGTGGCACTGTTGATGCCATATACGCCGCCCGCCTCCTGATAGAAAAGCACCGCGAGAAACAGAAGCCAGTGCATATCGCCTTCCTCGACTTGGAGAAGGCCTTTGACCGCGTACCGCGTGAAGTGATATGGTACGCCCTGCGACGACATGGAGTTCCTGAGGAGCTCATAGAGTGGGTGCGAATCCTCTACTCTTGCCCAAAGAGTAGAGTTCAAGCTGCAGCCGGAACCTCGATGGAGTTCTCCATCTCTGTCGGGGTACACCAGGGTTCTGCGCTTTCCCCACTCCTTTTTGTTGTCGTGATGGACGCCATTACACGAGATCTTCAGAAGCCTGTCCCCTGGACACTGCTTTATGCTGATGACGTAATGCTTGCTTGCGAAGATAAAGATGAACTGGAGCGAGAGGTGCAAGCTTGGTGTGATCGCTTGGAGCGATTTGGACTCAGATTGAACGTGAAGAAGACCGAATATCTAACGACAGACGTTACTGAGTCCAGCTCCATCAAGGTTAACGGCATCGAGCTCCCACGCACTTCGGTTTTTAAGTACTTGGGATCAGCAGTAGCATCTGATGGCAATCTGATGACTGAAGTGAACTCACGCGTGAGTGCAGCTTGGTCCAAGTGGCGCTCGTTGACTAGCGTGCTCTGCGATAGAAAGATACCAGAGCGCTTGAAGTCAAAAATATATAGAACAGTTGTCCGGCCGGTAGCGATGTACGGTGCTGAATGTTGGCCTGCGACCAAGGAGGTTGAAACGCGCCTCAGCATCATGGAGACGAAGATGCTGCGCTGGACGGCTGGAGTCACGCGCATGGACCGCATCCGAAACGAAGCTATTCGGCAGAAGTTCGGTGTCGCGCCGATAGCGGACAAGATGCGCGAAGCTCGCTTACGATGGTACGGCCACGTTCTGCGTGGAAAGGAAGATAGCGTCCGCAATATAGGCCTTAAGTTCGAGGTGGTAGGAAAGCGGCCTAGAGGGCGTCCGAAGCAGCGCTGGTCTGACACGTTACATATGGACTTGAAGATTACTGGTGTTTACCCTGATCTAGCGCTGGATCGGGAAAGGTGGCGTCATAACACCAGAATAGCGGACCCCCGCGACTAAGCGGGACAGACGCTGAAGAAGAAGAAGAAGTATTGTGCTGTCTCAAATGGTAGTGCTTCGCGCGGCTTGCTTCCGAAATATGAGAAAATACAGTTGTCCAGTTTTATTTATCACTAGTGGTTTAATGAATTCAAAAAATTTAGAAATGTGTTCGATCGGCAGCTTGAAGGAAAACGGTAAATTCCTAAACGTCACAGCAACAACTACAGGAGACGAGCTCAACCCTAGGCCAAGGGAACAGACATTGATTCCTATAGTGCGTAAAGTTGACAAAGACAAGATCCAACACGGCGCCAAAGTTGTTGCTCTTTGTAAAGCCAAATATTCTACAACTGGTAAGTAAAACCGTGCCCTTGCTCAGAGTCACAGCGACAACTGCTTTCCTTTCAGCCGCTGAGAACGTCCAGAAATTCGAATGTGACAACGGGAAGTGGAAGCCAAAGCCCGTGCCATCCTCATAAGCTTATTGTATACGATTGAGTTCGCGATTAATCAGTCTTGATTTTCGCATCACTGATTTGCATCCTAGGGGTGGTAAATAAACAGCAAGTTTTTCTTGTGTGGTTCTTTTTCTGCTGAATAAAATTCTGTTAACGACTCGCGGGACCATTCACTTTCCGTTATGCAACAGAAGTAGCAAGTGACAGCAGAACATAATATCTCAACTCAATTTAACCTTCTCCACTGATTAGCTAACGAGGAGCTGTTATTATAAATCCGGTTCGTCCGAGGGTGGTGGCGAAACGAACCATTAAAATTTACTGTTACTTCTCCATAATATTCAAGTATATTTCATGTGAAACAATGAACACGTTGGCTTCTCTATTGTCGTCAAAGCTCTTTAAAGAAGGCAAATTCTAGTACACTCCCTATAAAGAAGTTCATTTTACGCACAATTAAATAACAGTTGAAATAGAAGGACATGTTGAATGATGTACAACGGAACGCAGCCACTATACTCTCGATGAGGTCCAGCGGGTTGGGAAAAGGGTGGTTACGCCAAGAAGACGAAGGGTACAACGGACGTGCTGTTAAAAGGTAGACCACCCCTCATTGGGATTGCACCTAAATACTAGTTGTCATAAGCTCCAGTGAATGGAACCATGTGCATTCAAAACATGCCAATTAGCGATTCTTTCCTACACACATATATGGAGTTTCACAAAAATGCATTTGTACAAAAATTACTCAAAAGATATCATTTTTACTTGAAATTTTGAAATTATCACCATGTTAGATTCTCTCAAGTCTACAAGTCTACAAGTCTCTCTACAAGCTCTACAAGTCTGTATAGCTCAAGGAAAAGATGGGTTTTGGTCAACCAAACAATAGCAAAGCTTTTGAGCTAAGCTGTGAATTCACAGGTGTACCTCACATACCTTTTACGTGAGCATTTCTTCACACGGAATCCAGTCGGTGATGGCTCTCGTCTAGCGGGTGCCTGCGAAGCGCATTTCGTGGCCGGCCCATCTAAATTTCGACGAGTTGGCCCATACGACAGCGTTCGAACGTCGGCGAAGCTCGGAACTCCGGAGGCCTTCTCTCACTTGTGCGTATAACATTAATATTATTATTGTTATTATTATTTATTACGGTGTATATGACACATGCAATAACGAGGAACAAACAGAAGCACCCCTAGGAGTGCATTCATCATTTGAAACTTATAACACAACGATCTCTTTTTCGCCAATCGTTTGAGAGAAAAATACACCTGCTCAGTTAGTTCAAAATTGTGTTTTACAACTATTAGGTTGGTGCATAAGTTCTCGGACATTTGGAGCATGAATGAATATTTATTGTCACAACATACGAACAACAATATCAAATTATTTGAAGTAACCACCCTTTACATCAATTGTCTTTCGCCAACGTGCTGGTAAGTCATGGATGCCTTTTCTCCAAAACGTGGCCGGTTGTGATTCGAAAAATGTGAGCAGTGCCTCCTTAACATCCTCTCGGTTCCTAAATTGCTGGCCGTCCAAATAGCGTTGAAGGCTTGAAAACAGATGTCAATCAGAAGGAGCGAGATCTGGTGAGTAAGGTGGATGTGGAAGAACGGTCCATCCGTAGTCCGCCAACTCGGCCGCCGTCGCTCTAGCAATATGCGGTCTAGCGTTGTCGTGTTGAAAGTACACCTTCACTTGCTCTCCTCTGTTTGAAGGTGGGCCCTCAACCTCCTCAGTTAGTTGACGTAAACCTCTGCCGTCACTGCTATCCCTTCGTCCAGCAGCTCCCAGTAATCTACGCCAAGAACGCTCCACCAAATGCATAGCATCACCTTTTTCACGAGAAGGTCGGGTTTTGGAACGTCCTCTGCCTCTCCAGTTGCGTCAACTTACTGTGCACGCCGGTGATAATTAGAGTAGAGTATCCACTTCTCATCCCCGGTGACAAGGTTGTCCAGCCATCCGTGGGTACGTCTGAGGGTAAGGAGAGACAGAGCGACATCGGCTCTGCAATCCATGTCATGTTGTGTCAAGTCGGGAGGTACCCAGCGACCCAATTCTTGCCCCTTGCCAGTCGACTTCAATCCTCGAACGACTGTTGAGTGACTAACACCAAGAGTGCTTGATAGTTCGCGAGTGGTTTGGTATGGGTCCGCTTCCACTCTACTCCGGAGGCCATCCAAATCCAGTGTCATCGGGCGCCCTTCTCGTTCATTATCTTCAACTGAGAATTCACCAACTGCAGACTTCGAGAACCGCTGGTACACAGTACTTCGAGCAGGAGCACTCTCGTTGTAGACATCCTTCAGGCGACGATACGATTCGTTGGCATTGAGGCCAGATTGATGCAGGAATAACATGACGTGCCGAATATGCGTCTCAGTTGGGATGAATTGCTTAGCCATAATAGCTGACGTTAGCAACGCAGAAGTATATGTTAGGAACAGCTTTGTAGCACTTTCCTTTCTCTATCGATCGACCATTTACGCGTTGATATATGTGAGAAATTTGGCGAGAAAATGCGCTTTCAATTCAGGAGGGATCAAATGTCCGAGAACCTATGCACCAACCTAATAGGTATGAGGAGGCGGTCCTGCATGTAAAAGTATAGAAGATCTGACGGTTGTGTTAGGAGTACGGTAGGATATATATTCAGGATCACCTCTTATTACTGAAGGCAAAATCTTATAAAACTGCGAAACGCTGCAGTAGACCAGACTCGCTTCCACTGCACTCTGAAGAGGTGAGTTTTGAGTGCTTCACTTTGAACTTACGCAACTTTCTCAAATCTTACCGGATTTAGTCGAAATAAGCACCGCTCGAATCAGCACACTATTGCCGACAGGCCATCTGTCGACTTATTCCATCAGCGAAAAAGTAGGTGGTCGAGAGTCGACAAAATCCACGAAAGCAGTTTCGGCTCGGTTCTGATTGGTGAAGGTTTTACCAGGGAAAAAGTTCTGCAAGTGTTTGAAAAGGTGCTAGTCAGTTGGTGAGAGGTCTAGAGAATATGGCGGGTGAGGCAGAGCTTTAACCCTTGATTCGTTCAATTTTCGAATGGTGATTTGTAAGACGTGTGGGTGGGTGTTATCGTGCAAAAGAATCGGGTCTCTTCCGATGACCAAAGCTGGCTGAGTTGACGCAGTTTTCAGTGCATTTTTTCGATTTCCTTGCAGTAGGATTCGTTTGGCCTGGTGCCAAGAAGCTGTAATGGATCACACCAGCCGCCGACCCGCAACACAGTGGCCATTACCTTTTTTGTAGAGGTTCGCCTTTGGAAGACGTCTGGGGTTCGTCGGCGTCCAACCACTGTCCGGAACGTTTCCTGATGTCATACAGAATCCACTTTTCTTCACAAGTGATGATTCAATTCAAAAACGGGTCAGTTCTGTTGCTTAAAAGTTAAGAGGAACAAATCTCGAAACGTGACGATTTTTGCCGCTCACTCAACTTGTGCAGCACCCACTTTTCGAGCTTTTTCACCTTCCCAAGGCGTTTCACAGCATCCGCAACAGCAGTTTTACTGACGTCTAGCTCTCCCGCTATTCCCCGAACTGTTTGGGATGTTCCGACTTGCACCAACTCCTTCAACTCGTCGTCCAGGATTGCTCTAGGTCAACCGCTACGGGGATCGTCTTCGAGGCTGAACCACTGACGCACAGTGCTTTCTCCAACACCATCAGGCCCCCACACTGGATTGACTTGTCGAGCTCTCTCGGCTGCGGGCTATCCCAATTCGAAGTCTAAGTAAAATACCGTTCAGAATTGCTCCTTCGACATACTTCAATAAGCCCTTCAAGAACAGAAATATAAAACAACGTTGAGACATAAAGTATTCAATCAGGCAGAGCAACAAATTCTGTACAAAAAGTAGCATTAATGCGCAATGAAGATAAATTTTTTTACCTGACAATAGACGAATGACTAATAGTAACACAAAACGCTGAGAACTTTATGAACATCCTAATACTATGCGTGGCGCATCCGAAACGGAATTTAATCGCCTATGTCGTTCATCCTTCTTCATCGGTGTATAAAAATAAAAAGTCGACGTCCCCTATGGCTCTATTTAATTATTCGTCTTGTTATTTACGAAGTTCGCTGTGAATGTCCAAGCTCGACGTTCTTGAAAGCTGGACGTTTTGTAACTATGTTTTACCCTTCTCGGCCTGTCAGGTTTGGTATAAATTCCTTTACTGTTCGCGTAAGCTTAGACGCGACTTTTCTGACCCAATGATCTCTGCAGAATCAAAGATTTCGAGCTTCTTTCAGAACTTTGAGAAAGGCGAGTTCATCGATACGTCGTTGGCTATAATGGAATTTATACCAATCCTGGCAGGCAAAGAAGAGCAAAACGTGGCTTTCGTGAATCTTTAAAGTGCCAACTTTTCCTGTAATCTTTTGTGCTCAATTGATTTTTGATTGATTTTTGGGTCAGTAGATGTTCTATGTTTCAAGTTCTACCAAGTGGATCCTCTTTTGAACCCTGGCTGTTTACCCATTCGCGTTATCAAGTAGCCTCGCACCTTGCCACATAATAGGACCGGCTGTTCAGCGCAGGCAGATTATGGTGTGCTTCGACCCTCCAGGAGACAATAAACAACGTCGGTCAGATAACCTCTGAAGCGGCTTTGATCCGGTCGACGACGTCGTCGTTCGCGGATCGACGACGGTCTGTCGTTGACAGAACGGCATCGGTACGCGAAAGTGGCCGCCGCCGCAGTGGCCGCGCCTCCGCGTAATTGCCGGGTCAGTGCCGACCGGCGCTGACCGCTGGCACGGAGCACACGAGCCGCAACGGTACCGCCGGTAACGCAACGCCGTCCGTGGAGCTGCTCTGATCCGCCGGCAAGCAGATGGTGATCACGCAAGTCAGAGAAGGCCTCCGGAGTTCCGAGCTTCGCCCGTTCGAAGATCGGAGACGCTATCGCATGGGCCAAGTCGTCGAAAATTAGGTGGGCCGGGCCGTAATGCGCTTCGCAGACACCGATGTTCAAGAGCCATCATCGACTAGATTCTTCGCAATGCCCCGACGCCCACCAGCGGTTTTTCGAACTTCTTCGTGAGAGTATTTAACGAACGGCATAATGCTCTTCATGTCTCTCGAGCGGGTATGATCCATTGGAGCACTCTGGCACGGAACAACAACGAATGAGGAGACTGCTTGCGCCCACTCAAGCAAGTCAATGATTAATGGAACGACAGAGAATACAGGTGATACAGGCTAGACCAAGAGGAAACAAGCGTAATCCGCCACTCCGTTTGATGGTATGTTAGGGATCCTGAAAATGAGGAGGTCCTATTTTAACCTTTTGAAGAGAACACCACTGTTTTTTCCTGCACATGTACCAAAAGTGGAAAAGTTTAGGAGCCTCTGCCCTTGCTTGGTTATCTGGCGCTCCTTCAAAACGTCTTATTAATATGTATACGTGCTCAGTCATCCACTTCATAAACTATAAGGTACAAAGACTGCGTTGGTCTATCCATCTGCAGGATGCGCCACGCACTGAACTTCTGCGTGATGTCGTGCAGATAACTTGAATGCGTATTTGTGCTATATAGTGACTCTCGCTAACCAACCGGTGGATAAGACGAGGTTCGTTTAGTTCTGTTTAGCTTAACTTTTACTTGAAAAAGACTTCTCCCTGATCCGAATTGGAAGCATTATATTTCTGTTACTATTATACATAAGTTTCGTTTAGTTCGATTGTAGAGCGCAATAAATAAATAAATAAATAAACTTTTAATCAAATAGCCGAAGGGATAGAAGGCTTGATTTGTCTTGGCAAGAGATCCGAACCAAAAACCTGGAACCGGATGCACGCGACAGCTACCGCCTCTCACGACAGCGCTATAGGGCACTGTAGTGGCCTATTAAACCTTCCCAGACTATATTTTTTCAAGATTGCACTTTCATGTACTCACTCAGTGCGTAGAGAACAAAATAGAAAAGGCTGCGTTACTTGGTCCTTTTTTGAAATGCGTCATGCATTGCTATACGGGCCGGTGCCTTGTACTACTGCGCCACATGCGCCAACCCACAGCAAAGGAAAACAGTCGTTGGATCTGGATTCCCAATCATAATTTTCTCCACAACTTTCCTCCTAACGAGGGAGTGATACCACGTGACCATGGCACTTTGAAATGAGATGTACATAGATATATCAGTGGATGCGGCCATCGAATTCCAAATATGTGTTCCGCTTCTGCTGAACTCTTCTACGAACGGAGTTGTGAACCATTTTCAATTTGACTCCTTGCCAGAAAGGAAACCTGATTCTTAGGTACTATTGCGCCTTCAGATGCGCGTGTAGCGTAGTCAGAGGAGGCGCCGGCTGTCGCCTGCACCCGATACCAGGTTTCAGGATCGGATTTCCCGCTCGACCAACCAAGCCCTCTGGGGTCGGTGATTTGGTACTAAACCTGTCTGGGAAGGATGACGCGCTGACTTGTTCATCGGCTGGCCACCGCAAGTCATTGTGTCTCTAAATACGCATTTAAAACGCCTCCACAGCATCCCGTAGAAGTAGAATGCGTGGCGCTTCCCGAAAAGGATTGAGTAACGCCGTCCTTTATCCTTCTATTATTTTACTGCGCTTTCATGACTCCAGACTTGGAGAAGTTTCTTCACCTAGGCATGGCTTAGAAATCATATTTAAAGCGCGGCGCTGATGTAGTGTCTTTCTTTTTTAATTGCTGATTGCTTACAGTGGATTACTGTAGGTATTGCTGAGCAACGCTGAGTGACCTTTATTCACTTACCGTAACCCACCGAAATCAACCAATAATCTAAAAATGATAAAAAAGATAAAGGACGGCGTTATTTAATCCTCTTTGGGATGCGCCACGCATTCTACTTCTACGGGATGTCGTGGAGGCGTGTTGAATGCGTATTTAGCCATACAATCACTTGCGGTGGCCAGCCGATGAACAAGTCAGCGATTTATCCTTCCCAGGCAAGTCCGGTACCAAATCACCGACCCCGGGACCCAGGAGGGATGGAAGGCTTGGTTGGCCTGGGCGGGAAATCCGAACCAGGAACTTGGTATCGGGTGCAGGCGACAGCCGGCGCCTCCTCCGACTGCGTTCCACGCGCCCTCTAAAAATGAATCCCATATTAATGATCAGCGCTTTAGATAGCCAGTAATGATTAGGGCCTTAAACAACCCCGTTTGGGCGAAAAAATCTTCGACCCACGGTGTCTTTATGAACAATTTTGCCGATCTATTTTCCAAAACGTGTTTTCACAAGCAGTTGTCTTGACGTGCCTTCTGGGGAGTTCTTTCCTTCATGCGAAACCCCAAGAGACCCTACGAGACAAGAGAAGGAGATGTCCCGCAGTTCCTCGTCCGTTTTGCCGACCATGAGCATTGAGGTAGACGAGCAAGAATGCACCGGCTAGGAATCAGAAAAGGAAGATCCTACATGAACAACAGAGGAAATTGATGAGCAAAACACCATTCAGCAGCGTAGGCTTCAATGAAGTCGAGATGTCGAAGGAAAAGGTAATTTTGCAAATTTGTCTTGTCTGGAATTTCGTTCGAATTTTCAATCTTGTCCAGATGGATGGACCAATTTTGGACTCCCCTCTACTGAAAAAGGCAATCGCCCACTTTCAAGAATGAAAGCGCAATAGCAGACCTGTGAATCAGATTTTCTTTATGTCGACTTTTTTCCTTGCGATTTTATTTATTTATTTATTTATTTGAAACTAATCCAATCAGATCTTAGAAAAAACATAGGGAACAGAATCAACAACAACAGAGATTGAACGTGATGAGATGGCTCAAACTGCTGGAAGTGCTGAAAAGGCCAGGAATTCTTCTAGAAGGAGAAGAAAAAAAATAGCAGGAGTGGATAAGTAACAAATAGGTAGTGGGTAGAGAGGCATCTGTCGGGAAGGGAAGGCAACGGCGATCGGGCGATTTCTTGCTACTTGAAAATCCAATCAAGAGCATATAAAAAAACATAGAGAACAGAATCGACAATGAATGAGAACGAAATGAACTGAAATAAGGGAGTGAAGGAGAACTCAAGGTGTTGAAAAGGTCAGGATTTCTCCTTGATCACGAGTGAAATGAAAGAGAAAGCTAGCAGGTATGGACCAGTAAAAGGAAACAGTGGGTAGAAGAGGCATCCAGGAATATATAATCACAGTGAGGCTGGCCAAGATACTACTGCGAACGGGAGCCAAGGAGGCCCTGCATAGGTATATGTACGTATTTGGGCCCTTTAAAATGACGATAGGAAACCCTTGGCACTACCGTTAGGAGGTCCCAAGCCACACAACTAGATAAACGCAATCGCGAATTAAGGTGGCTATGTAATAGTACGCCAAGTGAATCGGTCCCACTGAGAATTGAAGAGGTCCAGCTGCTAGAATGAATGGATAAATTTGGATTTCATCGCGTCCAAGGGAGGAAACCCAGACCTGTCAGAAGTGAAAACATAGAGTGCTTAGCATGATTGTGGTGGTTCTTTTTTAGGAAGTGGAAGAGTAGTGCACCGGAGTCGAACCACAAATCACTCAGTCTCACTAGGCCGCTCTTTTATCTACTGCGCCACCACTACTCGGCCCCCAGCGCACTTTCTAGACTTCTTGAGCTATTAAGTTGTAAGGAAAGCTTCCCTTCCCGCCACTCACTTTGGCGTCCGCCAAATTTTTGAAATGTGTTCTGGAACCTTCTCCCAAGTACGTACATTAGGGTGGGCCAAAATTAATGAGACAAATTCAACAAATTTTTTATCTCTTTATAACTCATTTACAACTCAACGGTGCTGAGGAATGTATTCGCCATTAAGGTCGATGACCTTGCTGCCATCGATCGGCCAACTTCCTGATCGCATCGTACCGGAACTGCTTAGGCCTGGTGCTGATCCACTGCTCGTTATGGTTGTCGAGGTCTGCTTGGGTCCTTGTGTCCCTTCCGGACATGAAATCCTATAAGCTCAAAAAGTAGTGGTAGTCGCATGGACAGATGTTCGGCGAATACGGTGGGTGAGGCGTGTGAACCTAATAGCCCAGCTGAGCAAGCTTATCCGTGGTCACTTTTGCCCGATGAGGTGCGGCGTTGTCGAAGAGGAGGACCTTCTTGAAGGGCTGAGACCGAATAAGTGCGAGTCCCTGCTCCATCTCTTCTATTTCGTCCACCATGGCCTTAGAGTCCATCGCCGTGCTTTTGGGAAACAGCTTCCGGTAAACCGATCCATGAGCGCAGACTCAAAAGCTCAGGAGGTGCATCTCGCCGTCGACAACCCGCCGAACGGAGGTCGGTAACGGGTCACCAGGCCTCACCCAGACTCGCTGCTTGGCAGGGTTAAGGTAGAAGACGTACTTCTCATCTTGCGTGACTGTTGAGTTCAGGCTGCTCGGGGTTGTTAATTGGGCGAGATTTAGGCGACACAGGTCGACTGGTCAGACTGGGGTTTCGGCATGAGACGGACTGGGGTTTTGGCATGCTTCTGGAAAGGGCGGAAGTGGTCACTTCTCAGGTGGCCTTCAATGAGTAGCAAACAAACATACAAATACGAGAAGCACGAAACAGGACTCCAGTCACGACATATATGGGCACGGCATGGAGAGTCTCATTACTTTTGGCCACCCTCCCCCCTAATTTACACAAAGGCTGACCTATGACCTACATTTAACACTATTGTCGTCATGTTCCGTCACGACTATGGTGGAGAAAATCGTTCTCGACCGCAAGCAAGCTCGACTGCTTCTGATCTACGAGTTCAAAAAGCAAAGCAGTGTAAGAGTCGCGATGGATGGATAACTGTTGAACGATGGATCTCACCACTGTCTGCTATCACCCAGAGAAATTATGGTTCCGGAGGTTCAAGAACGGAGACTGTTACTTGGAGGACCAACCACGGTCTGGAATGACAGTTGCAGTGAATGAGGAGCGCCTTCTGGAACTGGTACGGAAGGATCCCCGGCGTTGCACCCGTGAACTGGCAGAGGAACTCGAGTGCAGTCACACCACAACAGCTGATCTTGGGAAAACATGAAGATATGGTGCATGGACACAGCATGAACTTAGCTGCCACCAACTACAGGTGCGCCAGGATGCGAGCATGAACTTCTTGGCCTTACGCCGAATTTTTTTTCGCTCGAGAACCTGGTCTCTGGCACAAAAAGAGGGTAGCCTACGTTATCCACAGGTGAAAGCGTCAGTAGCTCAGTCGCGGCGAAGCAGGAATTCCCACGCCAAGGTCGGAACTTCATCCAAAAACGGCAATGCTCAGTGTCCGGTGGCATCGCGAAGGAGTCATTCACTAGGAGCTGCTACCTGCAAGCACTACTGCCACTAGCAATGTCTTCTGCAGACAGATGGATCGCGTTGAGACGGCTCTTCGTGGGAAACAAGACGAGATCTTCTTCCTTCACGACAATCACGACGGAGACTCAGAAAAAACTCCAATGTTTCGGAAGGATGGCGTGTTCTGGCCGCCGTATTCAGCAGACCTTGTTCCAACGGACCACCATCTGTTTCTTTCGTTGTTAAAGCATTTACAGGAGAAACAGTTTGACGACAGGAAGCAACTTGAAAAGTGCCTCGCTGAGTTTTTTCGTCAAAACCTCAGGAACTCTATAGAAGCGGGATCTACGAATTACCTGACAAATGGCCTTTACAACCTAATAGCTTCTCGTGACTGATGGACTCTGCGCGCAGACGAACGGCTAAGGACCCATCCCAGAAAGGGACCAGAAGTCTATTCCCCGATGCGCTAGAGCAGAATCGGAAAGCATATTTGGTATCAGCGTTCTATGCCGTATCCAATGATATACGCTTCATCTGCAAGTGCTACGGTCACCTAGTATCCTTCCCTTGTCAGCGACACTGGTTCGAGTGCTTACCACCTGCTTACTCTAGTGGTCTCCAGGTCCACTGTACTGTTTGCACACCGTTCTGAAGAATGTCGTTGCCATGGTTGGTGGAGTAATCGGCCATCTCCGACTGGCAGGCACTCGAACCAGAGATCGCTCGCGCCTCACAGAACCGCTGCTGCACTGCTGGCGGCAATCGCGGTGTGGCCTTCTGGTGATACAGGCGACGGCGCAGCAGCGACCGGCTGCGATTTGTCCAGGAAATTCGCGTCCGCTGCCCGCTGCCGAGGCGGGGCCAGGCGCCGGCGCCTCAGCCGCCGCCGGCACGGGCCTTTGTACCGCCTCGACACTCATTTACTGTACTGTCCACGGCTTCCTCGGTGACGGCATCGTTCTTCTTGCACGACGAGGCGCTTCCTGGTGCACGTCTCCAGATGTTCTTGCTCTCTTGACTGCCTCTTCCATTCCTGCTGAGAAGACATGGTTGTTCTTCTCCTTCAATCTCCTTCTCTCGTCTTTCTTCTTTCTTCTGCGAAGCCTAGAGAACTTTGTTTTTCATAGCTGAATGGGCGTAATGCGTTATAGCGAGAGAGGGTGGGCTCTCCCCTATGAACCCCCAGTTCCTCCTCGACGTCTTGAGAATAGCATCAAAGCCCCGGCCACCTGCACGTGTCCACCACATGGCTCATTCTCCCCGCCACTAAACCAGAGATCAGCTGCCCCATGTACCGGTGGCTCAGTGTTTGCGTGACCCTCTCGACGGAACGGTCACTCGGCGGGGGATCTATGGCGCAACACCCGTCGCCTGTATGGCACGTAATTAGACAGCCTGAACCGTGCGTGGTTCTGGTGTACGTCATGCGCCAGGTCGTTCAGAAGGTGTAATTATTTCGTCGGCAATTAAATATAAAATATACTGCTTGCCACGCGACACCACAAACTTGGGCAATTAAACTTTTACTTCAGCATTATTTGTAAATATGTAAAGCTAGAATAGAGTAATGATAAAGGACGAATTAGAAGGAGATAGCTAGAAGTAGCACACACATTGGATCACCAATGAATTTATGGGAACTACAACAATGCAATAATTTTCGGTACATGTCGGGAAGATGAACAGCATTGGGAGGTGGTAGCGCGCCAGCCAATCACGTCGTATCAAAGTGGCGCGCCAATCAGAGAGGGCTTGTGCGGTCAGTGTTGTGTTGTGATTGGCTGGCGCGCCAGGACCTCCCAATGCTGCCAGAGATTTGACACGCGCTACCTCAAACTTAAACAATTAAACCTTTATTTCAATATTTATTTATAACAATGCAAGACTAGGGTAGAGTAATGATAAAGGACGAATTAGAAGGAGATAGCTAAAAGTAGCACACACACTGGGATCACCATGGATTTTATGGGAACCACAACAATGCAATAAGTTTCGGTACATGTCGGGAAGCTGGGCAGCACTAGGAGGTGGGGGCGCGCCAGCCAATCAGATATTTGTCACACCCGCCTAAAATATGATAAGGAAAAATAAATAAAATTTAGGCAGCACTAGAAAGCTGTACAACCCCAACAGCTCCTAGAAGGTCAGTAGAATATCTATTATATTTGCATGAAAAAAATGTCTGTGAAAACGACCACAATCATAAAATAGTTAGCAGCAATTTTTTGGGATGTGTAAATAGATAAATATAGGATATTTTTCGAAAATTTTGAAATCTTCCCAGAAATAGAAAACACAGTGCTATCCGTCGTCGTATGACCGCCAAACTTCAGTGTAATACACGCTATGTACTGACTAAAATTGCATATGCAATATCCTGTGCAAGTTGAATACGTGGCGCATCCCACAGAACATTTGAAGCATAAACATCACGTCCCTGTGAGATATAACTATGAATATGCTCTGTCTGTCTGGTTTTCGTCTAAGGGCCCGTGCGAAACGAAAACCAACCCATTTCTTTGTTTTCCATACTTTTATAATTAAAGTTATTAATATTAATTATTAGTAATTAATACTATCAGACTTATATGGCTTCACTCTTTTATAATGAATGAGTCCGATGTCATTTGAGTTTCGCTGTAGAAGGATGAAACGTTCTGATCTTTCCATCACTTCCTATTTATTCCGCCTTCTTCTCTCCTTTTCTTTATTTAACCCCATTATTTTACTATTTTGTTTTATTACTTTATTATTATACATATATAAGTGTGCTTAAACTAATATATTCGAATATGCGATATTTCTAGATTTTCGAATATTCGTTCGAATTCCATCATCGGAAAGGAGCCATATTCGAATCCTAGGGCTCCCTTTCGATAATAATTCGAATCGAAACTCGAATAATTTTATTCGAATATCAAATAAGCTTTGAATTTTTAAACGCAAAACCTAACTCGTACAGATTAACCGACTATTCGATTATTCGAATAAACGAAAATGGGACTTATTCGATTTTCGATCTTTCGAAAAAAAATGCGAAAATATCATCGCTCGTTCATTTGCTTGAAAGCTTTCGACATCGAGTAAATTCGTTCATTAATTTGTTCGATAAAAGTTTTCAAGAGTACAACTATAATATATACGTAAATATGTATTTTTAATTTTTATTTATACGTGAAATTCACGCAAAACATAGACAATTTTTGAAGGACACTAAAAGAAAAATCAACAAAAAACCCACTTCAAAAGGAGAACGTGACGAACAAGAAGTGGGATCGGTTGAACATAGATTTTAAAGAAAATATAATATAATAAAGAAAATAAAAAATTATATACATAGCGCTAACTACCAGCAACGCTTCTAGACAGGCACCTGCCTTTTTCAACGATACGATAAGGTCTCCATTTGCCCTTGTCGTCCTACGCTTCGGTGTAGATCTATGGGTTTCAGTACCGTTCTAAGGACTTCATGTCATTGTATGGGCCGAATTCATATTGAAGTTGCTTCCGCGACATCCAGTAGAAGTAGAATGCGTGGCACATCCCGTAAAGTATTTGATTGGCGCTCATCTTTATCTCCTATCAACCCTCCATCTTGGTTTCCAGCGATTGTATGGGCTAAATACGCATTCAAATTGCCTTCACGATATTCCGTAAAGGCATCTGAAGCTTTTAAAGTCGACTGAGATGGTGAGAAGGTTGAACCATCTGGCCTGGTCGCATCACTTTCTGCTTTTGCTCCGGTTACCCCCGAGGACCCCCTCTTCATTGCCCGCCCGAAGCCTTGCATTCTAAGCCTTACTTGCAAGAAGCTTACTGCTTCCGACACCGTCTTCTGATAACTTTCTCGTGATGCTGATAAACTTTCGCTCTTTTTACGTCACGTTCACGTGAGGCTGCAAACCTAGCAGGGCGCTCTTCTCCCATAAATAGCCTTCTTTGCCGCATTCAAATTCTCAATCCATCCCGTTTCTTATTCTCCTTGTTTCTGATTTTAGAACGACCCCACTTTGTATGGACGATATCACTTCTAAACTTCTTTTTCTCCACCATTTCTATTCTTCATCTCTTGCTCTTTCGTACTTATTCCTGCCTTTGCTAGGTTCCCTTATTAGTCGTTTGCTTTGTTGCATGGATTTCCGTGTGTAAAATAAATAACTTAATTAAATAAATAGCTCCATAAGATCTCAAAGGTTTAACACAAGTGGAAGCCTAATGAGAATTGGATTCTTGAATCTTTTTTCGACACCCTTCCATGTCTTCCCTTCCATGTTTCCTTCCGTCATTGTTTAAATGAGCGCTTTTTATTCCGAATTTTTACTGATTTTTTAGTAGCTGTAGCGATCAGCTGAAAGCTGAACCCCTTTCCTATGTCCTATTATTCAGACTAACCTCCAATAAGCGTCCCGTTTCGTCGTCAAACTTCTCGAATGTCCCTGGGAAACCTTGGTCTACTACCGCCAGAGCTGATTCGAGAAGTCTGCTACAACCTCCATCTAGATGACATACTCAGCCTTCAGGTAAGCGCTCGCCTTCCTCGTCGTCGTTGAAGTGAAATCTCTGTCTAAACCGTCTTGCTCTTTCAGAAAGCTCATCCATGCCTGGAGCTGACGATCGACAACGTCTTCTTTGTCGACCTGAAGCATCTGGAGGTGAACTGGGATGTTCAAGGTGAGCTACACGATTCGGAGGTGGTGAAGGGCCAGGGAAGGTGGCTTTGAAAATCACTATTTCACACTGTAGACAGCGCCTGGTGATGGTGTGCAGATGTAGATGATGCGCCACGCTCTGCTATTTCCCAGTAAATTGTAGAAACGATTGAAAGGTGGCTACCTTATTGAATTGTCTGGCCGCTTTCTATAGCTAAGCTGCTGCCATTCTTCTATTTCTAGCAGTCACTGAATAGATCTAGATGAGAATCTTATCTTTTACGAGAAAGAGGATTCATCAGAAGACAGTTCTGATCTCTAGCTACCGTATTCGTCCAATTCTCGCCTTTACAGACACCGTCTTCATTCTGTCCTCACCTTCCGCCTCAACGTCATTCTCCACCACGACAGTGTCCGAGAACTGGAAGACTGTACTGTACAAATCGAAGCGCATCTCCAAGCTGTCGATCAAGAAGGCAGAAGACGCTAACGACTTCTCTCCACTTGACGCCATCAAGCGAGCAGGTTTGTCTGAGACATTACTTTGAAATTTATACAATTTTCGCGTCGAACTGGACATTTCTCAAATCAAACTGGATATTTTCACGTCAATTTGGACACTTTTTAAATCTAATTACACGTCCTTTTAGCTACCCTAAGACTTCTGAAATTAGAGCGATCCCTTTCAAATCGAAATGAGCTTCTTCAAAATCAAACAAAAGATTCTTCGAAAATTTAGAAGACTTTTGTTTAAGGAAAACTTTAGTATAACTTTCTTTGAAGATTTACTACACTTCCTAGGTGAAAGTAAATTGTTTGAAATTTTATAAAAATTTTATTTTTTGAGGCAAAATAATGGTTAAAAACTTGTTTTAAAGAGCAGCAGGAAGGCGGCCAAATTTTAGTGCAAAAGAAAGAGACCACGGCATGGTGCCGATAAGATAAGTAAATAAATAAATAAATAAACATCGATCCGTTGGTTCCGAGAAGATTTGAAGGCTGTTCTTGGCTTCGCAGGTCCGGTTTCTGGCTATGCAGTGGCCTTATATCGATTTATTGATCGCTATTGATTAGTGAGCAACAAATCGGATTGTTTAATTATTATGTAATATAAACCTCCTAGAACGTGCTCAAAACACAGTAGAAGCATAGTAACAGCGATACACCAGCAAAGTGTCAAAACCAGAAAAACTAACGTAAAAATTACTCAAAAAGTTATTGATCGATTATTGATTACTTCGGTGTGACGAAGGCGTTTGTTTCATATTTTTAGCAGAGAAGAAGGAACTGAAAGCAATATGGAATATACATCCACTAAATATAAAGTCAAGCCCTATTAGCGCAGCCCAACCGGTACTAGTCGTTAATGTGGCCTACATGGGGAGGGGGGGGGGGGGGCGACACCCTTCATATACCTGTAAGGCCGTGTCGTATAGGCGCCCCAACAAAACTGGCGCGTGCGACTGATGCCATGATTTGCTAGAGCGGTTGGTGCTCCAGTCAGCTATGACGTCGTTGTGATTGGCTGGCGCGTTTCCGCCTTTCCGTGTAGGCCACATTAACGACTAGTACCGTCTAACTGTTCTAGCGCGCAAGATGTAGAACGTCTTGTTTCACCATACATATCTTCCTCTGAAAATCTTATTCCTCAGAGTTTCGCCTTACCGACGTGGAAATTCTGCTCCGACCTGGACAAGCCGCTTCGAAGACAAGTCAGCTCACGAAGAATCTCGCCTACAGGGTACGTCTTCTGCGGAGAATTTGAAGAATATATTGATTTTTGGTAATTCTTAATTCGAGTGCGAATTTTAAAAAAAAAAACTCCTTAATTGTGCCGCTCATAGGTGCTCTAGAGTGTAGCTGAAGCTTTTGAGATAATTAGATTAAAAGGATAGAAAGCTAAAGGACGACGAATTTGATCCATTTTGGGATGCGCCACGCATTCTACTTCTACGAGACATCGTGGAAGCGCTTTGAATGCGTATTTGGTCACACAATGACTTGCGGTGTCGAGCCGATGAACAAATCTTCGCTCTATCCTTCCCAGACAAGTCTGTTACCAATTCACCAACCTCGGAGGGATAGAAGAGAGATTGGTTAACCTGTGCGGGGATTCCGAACCAAGGACCTGTTGTTGGGCGCACGCGACAACCGGCACCTCTTCCCACTGCGCTACACGCGCCCAACTAGATCAAACTCTTTTAGTAACGCCTTTATTTTTTCAGCGATTAACCGACTTCGTCACCGTTTGTGGACGTGCGCTGAGTCGTTTCCGGCTCGAGACCGAACCGTCGAACTCCATTGAGTACCTTCTTGACGGAACGGATGCTCGTCTGATCTACGCGCATGACAACGACTCGTTGCTCCAGCAACAGCTCATCATTCCCGTCTTTCACGCCATCAATCAAGGTCAGCCTCCTTTCTCCTTTGTCACTCACCTATTTCCGTTATTATTGGTTGCATCCAAATTATTTACCTGCAGCGTGGTTAGCCTTGTTACAGATCAGTTTTATTCTTTCGTTTTTAAAAATGATCATATTTTTCCACAAGCTAGTGCATATTTCGGCACATGTCGCGAACATGGGCAGCATTCGGAAATGGGAGCACTTCGGCAAACCAGATCGCGTTAAAATGACATGCCATTTAGAGAGGATGTGCAGGAATCTGATTGGCTGGCGTGTCTTTAAGCGGTGCCCAGCTTGGTTATGATTGGCTGGAACGCCGCCACCTCCCAATGCTACCCATCTTCGCGACATGAACCCATATTTCAAATTCATTTCCGATGTTCAAGTGTTTTTCATAGTTTTCACATTGCATCTTCCAACAAGAATTGACTAAAGATACCATGTGATCTACTATGCGCCCAGGAAAAATCTTGAAATGAAATATGACATTTTCATGTCGAATTGGACACTTTCCAAATCAAACTGGACTGAGCCAGCTTTAAGACTTTTGAAGTCAAAGTGAACTCTTCCAAATCGAAATTACATCCTCTCACATTAGATTAGACACTCTTTAAAAGGGTTGAATAATTTTTTGTTCAAAAAATTGTTAGCGTAACTTTCTTTGAAGTTGCAATTCGCCGTTTGAAATTTTATAACAACTTTATTTTCTGAGGAAAATAGTGGTTTAAAGCTTGTTCTAAAAAATGAACAGCGGTCATTTTATAGTGCCAGAAAGCGGGATCGCGCCATGCTCTCCTACAGGACGTAGTGATTTTTATTCGATTGATAGCAAATGATCTGCTTACATGGCGTTTTACACTTGTAAACGATATAAAGGATAAGGATAAAACACGGCGTTACTCAATCCTTTTTGGGATGCGCCACGCATTCTACTTCTACGGGAAATCATTTCGTGGAGGCGATTTGAATGCGTATTTGGCCGTACAATGACTTGCGGTGGCCAGCTGATGAACAAATCAGTGCCTTATCCTCTCCGACCCCGGGGGATGGAAGGCTTCGTTGGCCTGGGTGGGAATCCGAACCAGGAACCTGGTATCGGGTGCACGTGACAGTCGGCTCCTCTTTCGACTGCGCTACGCGCGCTCTGTAAACGATATAACATAAACAATTGTAAGAAATACACATATCCTCACCTTTGTGCCTCGTATAAGTAACATGTACACTATCAATTAAATAACAATGGCGACGAGCTTTTTGAGTGCATGGAGCGATCAGGTCCTTCAACACGCTATATGATGCTTCTTTTCTATGCTTTATGGCAGATTCTAATTCATTACTTTTCTTAAAATAAAATTTTATAAAATTATTACGCTTATTAGGGCAGGTAAACTCGAAAATTTTCAAAGTAAGTTTCACCAAATTTTCCTTGAACAAAAATCTATTCTAACCATCTTATTGAGTCTGTCGCTCAGCCCGCCTAAAGGTCATTTCGATTTGGAAGAGATTGAGGTTTCAAAAGTCTTAGTGGCAGCTTATAAGAGTGTCCGATTCGGTTTGAAAAGTATTCAATTCGACGTGAAAATTGTTTATTTTTTAGATCATGTTCTACGTGCAAAATTATTTCAATAAAATTGCAGTAAATTTAAATAATCCAATTTTTTTAATAATCCGATCTGCGGTTTTGGCACGTAGATCACTAAAATCGTTTTAAAATATACCTGAAAAATGAAGAATAAAAAACGGATAAAGGTCGGCGTTATTCAATCTCCTATGGGATGCGCCACGCATTCTACTTCTACGGGATATCGTGGAGGCGATTTGAATGCGTATTTGGCCATACAATGACTTGCGGTGGCCAGCCGATGAACAAGTCAGCGCTCTATCCTTCCCAGACAAGTCTGGTACCAATTCACCGACCCGGAGGGATAGAAGGCTTGGTTGGCCTGGGCGGGAAATCCGAACCAGGAACCTGCTATCGGGTGCACGCGACAGTCGGCGCCTCCTCCGACTGCGCTACACGAGCCCCTTGTTGTATATAGATTTTCAAATTGCAAATTCGATTCAATTAATGAATTTTCAAATTTCAAAATTTAGTCGCGTGTTTTCCTTGACTGTTCATAGGCATTTATGTAATAAATTAGGTTCCACTTTCAACGCATTATTTCGACGATTTTTCAGGTAGCGAATGCCCTTCGACGGTGACGTTGCAGATCGGATGGCGAGAGAAGCCGGTGATGGCGCTTCAGGCGGCGTTCCACGCCGCTCTACCACGAAGTCACCGCTCCAGACTGCAGGTCTTGAAGCTTGGTAAGCTCTTGAATTCGATTATCGATTGGCCATCTTACAACTGGATCCACTTTGAAGATGACTGATTGCCTATCGTTTCAGACTTCGGCTTCAATGTGTCGACTCTGTCTCAGGAGGAGATTCAGCAGATTCTCTCCCAGTATGCGCCGTATCTCAACGACACCAGGCAGCTGCAGCACCTCGTTCTGGATCTGAAGTACAGCACGGTTAGTTTTTTTAAGGACGACGAAGCCAGATGTGATTCCTCCCATTCTCATCAACTCGTTTTCAGCTGCTCGCCTCGGAACTCGAAACGCTTTACTCGATAATCTCTCGGGAACTTCCCGACACCCACCGGATCTCCGTTTATACTTCTGAATCGCTGCCGAAGCCGCCCCCTATCAAAAGGCAAAAGCACACGAACAGAGTAGCGTGCTCGTAGCACTTTCCATTTGTCCTTATTCAATGTGCCAAAGATGTTCATAATGTGATATAGATGCTGTAATAAATATTAGCTTTTTATTTGGCTATGTAAGCAATCTATCGCTTGATCTGTCTGCTCTCCTGGTCTAGAAGCTGTTCACTCAAGTCATCCTGAATAGGAATAGCGGAACACTGGACGAAGGGCAGCCATGCGAACAAGCAGGATTTCGGAGAGGATTCAGCACGATCGACCACATACACACCATTACGAAGCTCATCGAAGTGTCGCGAGAGTACAAGCCGCCGCTTTGCCTTACGTTCATCGACCCGAAGAAAGCATTCGACTCCGTCGAGACTGAAGCGGTCCTCGACGCTCTGCTCACTCAGGGCGTTCCTACTCAGTACATCAGAATCCTTCGAGAGCTGTACAATGGATTCACGACCAAGATCTCTCCATTCTACAACGACGTCGTCATCGACGTAAGGAGAGGAGTTCGGCAAGGGGATACCATATCCCCGAAGCTCTTCAGCGCCACCCTCGAAAACGTCATGCGCGAACTAGAATGGGAAGACATGGGAGTGAAGGTCGACGGCCGGCTACTGCACCATCTTCACTTCGCTGACCTATAATTGTGATAGGCTAAACGGAGTTCCAACGGAGTTCCGAAGTTCCATGACTCGGCTAGCCACGCGGTCTGATCCAACACACAACAGGTACCAAGTTTTTCGCCAATAAGTTACCGCACAGCATCAAGAGCAAATCGCCACCTGAAACCTGGGTATTTAAACCAGTTCTAAACATGCGTTACAATCGAAATTATCGATAAGAACCAAGATTTAAGGCGATAGGGACAGGAACGAGAGAACGAGAAAATAAAATTATTACGTTGTCCGGAAAGTTTTTAGACTAATGTCAGGGAACAATGTGTAGTTAATAACTTTATTAACGACCACTATCATTCAACAAAATATTCACCATTGTGATCTATCACATATTGCCATCTTTCCGGTAGAGAGCGAATACCACGAGTGAAGAACTCCGGAGACTTAGACAGCAAGAAGTTGTTGACACCACTTTTGACTTCCTCCCGATTTGCGAACTTTTTTCCAGCTAAGAAAGACTGCAACGAGAGGAAAACGTGCTAGTCACTGGGTGCCAGATCAGGTGAGTACGGCGGATGGGGTACCAGTTCAATCCGGAGTTCCTCCAAATTCTTCTGCGTGTTCTTTGCTGTGTGACGTCCGGCGATATCCATGAGAAGAAGAATTTTTCCTCTTCTGGGATTGCGATTACCTAAGATTTCGCTCATTTTCTCCAGCTGAGCGCAGAACACGTTCGAGTGTACCATGGATCCGGCAGGAACCAATTCCCAGAATACTGGGCCATTGATGTCCCACCAGATGAAAAGCTACTCCTTTTTGTCGTGATCAGGACGTTTCGGCTGTGGTTGAGGCAACTCATCGAAGTCCAGCCAGTGCTTGCGACGTGCCAAATTGTCGTAGATGCAATACTTTTCATCCATCCTGACGATCGAGTCGATCCAAGCAAATGTGCGGCGACGGTTGAGGAGAGAAGTGCAGGTATCAACACGCTTCCGTTTGTCCTGAGGGGTCAAAGCTCGAGGCAACTTCGCGACTTTGACAGAAGACCGAAGAACATCGTGTACTGTGGACTTAGGAGTATTCGTAGGGTCTGAAAGTTCGCGTACAGAAAGATCAGGTCGAGCTCCTTGGGTGGCGAGTACGAGCTGTCTATTCTGCGTATGTGGTCGACCTGTGCGTCGGGAATCCTCGAGCGATTTGTCGCCGTTGTCTAACTTGTGGCACCAATTGAAGCACGTCGCCCGAGAGAGAGCTTGCTCCTTCATTGTCTCCTGTAGAAAGCGAGATGGGCCTCGTTTACGGATCGGCCGGAGCGGTACTCGGTAGACCATCTTCTTGTCGTCCATTGTGAAGGCGCCGCTGGGAACAGGAGACGATATGTCGCACATGCTGCTGTTAGTTACATATACAGGACGTGAAGCACAGATTTCCTAAGTCCGGCCCTCTCACAGCTTCAGCCGGCTAAGATATGTTGTTTTGAATCTTACCATGCAATTCGTCTAAAAACTTTCCGGACAACCTAATAAAAAAGCTGGACAAAAATGAGTAGAAGTGAGTGACGGTTTTCTGCTGTAAAATGCCAGATGGTTAGGAGCACACAAAAACCTTGTACTCGAGCTTGTTTTTTTGTTTGTTTTTTGAACTGAAGGCTAAAGACTCAGAAAAAGAAAGAGGCGAATTTTGAACGACGAGGCGATCTTTCAACCAATCACAACCATCGACGTACCGCAAGTAGTTCACCGAAACTGGCCGAATGCAAGAACTTCATCTACAGACTGCTGCCAAAATGTTGTTGCTACACGCCATTGCCTCACCTCACCATCGCGTTGTCTGCTCGTAATTTTGGCGCAGCCTAAATATGACCGTGGTCATCGGTCATTGATAACGGGGACAAGTTGGGAGCAACTGCACCCGTCGCCGATTGCAATCTGAGTTGGCAGTTGGGATCAGTGGTGGGCGGAACTTCCGTCTTCTGTTTTCTGATTTTCTAGCCATTTTGAGCAAATCTTGTCTATTATCTATTTTCTGGAGAAATGGACGAACTTAGTCAGAATGCAGAAAATACGGTATAGGAATTTATTTATTTATTTATTTATTTATTTATTTATTTATTTATTTATTTATTACAAGGCACGGATCATAATCACATGCGGTAAGGGCCTGTTCATACTTCGCGACAAGAGCGACAAGAGCGACTGGGGCGACGGATATAGTGTGGTGTACGTAAATAATTACGCATTTCACACTACATTCGTCGCAGACGGAGTGTGGAGTACGCTATTACGTACACCACACTACATCCGTCGCCCAGTCGCTCTTGTCGCTCTTGTCGCAAAGTATGAACAGGCCCTAAGATAACAGTATCATTTGTGGTAAGGTAACAATAGAAAGAAAGAAAGAAAGAAAGGACGGCGTTACTCAATCCCTTCTGGGATGCGCCAGCGCATTCTACTTCTACGGGATGTCGTGGAGGCGACATGAATGCGTATTTGGCCATACAATGACTTGCGGTGGCCAGCCGATGAACAAGTCAGCGCTCTATCCTTCCCAGACAAGTCTGGTACCAATTCACCGACCCCGGAGGGATGGAAGGCTTGGTTGGCCTGGGCGGGAAATCCGAACCAGGAACCTGGTATCGGGTGCACGCGACAGTCGCGCCTCCTCCGACTGCGCTACACGCGCCCAAGGTAACAATAACAGATCAAAATTAGATATAAGGAGCTGGGTGACTGAGCAACGAAAAAACAAAGCGAAACAAGCCTAACGAAACTGTTGTGTCGTCGGAGACCGGAGGCGGAGGATAGAACAGTTTATTAGAACGAATACCACACAACATATGAGTACAACAGTCGGTTTATATACACGGGAAAAGGGGCGGTCCAGATCAGGTAGTACAAGATCTGTAGACCACCCGGGCAGTCAACCAGTCAAGCGCAGGGTCAGGGATCCAACACCTCCCTCCTAAGAGAAACACTAGAGGTGTAAGTTTTCTTCTTTGGGTTGACCTGCAGCCGATTCGGAGGGCGTCTTATCCGCAGTTGCCGAGGAGCGGAAACGAACGTGTCGGTAGGTTGCATCGAGGGTCCATCCTGGTCCGGTTCAGCATCCTGATCCCGCGTAGGCGTCGCGTCGTTAAGACACGGCAGTAGTGGCGAGTCGAGTTGATCCATAAGCATGGCAGTGTCGGCAGGACACGTGCTAGGAGTTCGGGGTCGCAGTTGGTTTGCTTGTCGTCTCCAAATTTGTCCGTCAACTTGGACATCATAGAGACATCGTCCAAGACGAGACCTCACACTTCCACGAGTCCATCTCGGGTATCCAGCTCGATAGTCGCGGATCCACACAAGATCGTCTGGCTCGAAGATCTTCTGGCGCGCTCCATGATGATTGTTGAACTGTGCTTCCATTCTTGGATTGTCCCGAGGTCCCGTGGTCGTCTCCGCAGGCTTCAGCAGTGTAAGCTTAGAGCGTAGACGTCTGCCAAGAAAAGCCTCAGCTGGTGATCTTCCAAACAACGTGGGGCATGGCGTTCGACGGTAGTTGAATAGGAACGTGTGCAAGGCATCCTGAGTCGTTCCCTCCCTTCGAAGCTTGCGTAGGCTCCGTTTAAAAGTATCGACAAAACGTTCAGCTTGTCCATTGGATTGCGGATGAAATGGTGGTGAGCGAACGTGTCTTATTCCGTTCCGAACGCAGAAGTCGTTGAATTCGGTCGACGTAAACTGTGTTCCGTTGTCTGTCACGAGTGTACGCGGATATCCAAGTTGTGAAAAGAGACGACGAAGTTCCTTGATAGTTGCGGAAGATGTCGTAGACGGCATATCGATAATCTCTGGCCACTTCGAATAGGCGTCTACGATGACCAAATACGTCCGTCCGTCGATGGGTCCAGCAAAGTCGGCGTGAATGCGGATCCATGGCTCATTTTCGGCTGGCCACGGGCACAGCGTAGTTTTCACTGGACTTTTAGCATTTTCCTGGCAAAAAGTGCAGGAATTCACTTTGTCTTCGATATCCTTATCGATGTTCGGCCAGTAGCAGTAATCTCTGGCTAGCATCTTCATTCGCGACATTCCCGGATGGCCATCGTGGAGGTCCTTGAGAACAGCAGCTTGTATGCGATACGGGATCACGATGCGGTCTCCAAACATCAGACATCCACTGTGCGTCGAAAGATTATTGCGCATCGAATTGAAGCGAAGTACAGGATCCTTCGGCTTCTTTGGCCATTTTCCGGTTTGAACGTAATGCAAAACTTCTTTTAGTGCAGCATCCTTGAGCGTTTCTTCGGCTACAGTGTCCGCTGTGACTGGTAGCCTAGTAGACGCATTGGTGAACAAATTGACGGCGTCAGCGTTGATTTCGGCAATGACGACATCCTCGATTGGTGCTGATTGATCAGCAATTAGACGGGATAACGCGTCGGCTTGTCCGAAGCTGTCTGTGGTCCGATGCTCAATGGTGAAATTGTAGTTGAGTAAGGTCAAGCACCAACGCTGGAGGCGATTTGCTGTGTAGACAGGAATGCCCTTTTTGCTTCCGTAAATTGCTAGAAGCGGCTTGTGGTCAGTCAACAGCTTGAAATGACGTCCGTGGAGGTAGCGATGAAACTTCCTCACAGCGAAGATTAGGGCTAAGCCTTCTTTCTCCACTTGACCATAGTTTTTCTCCGTAGCAGTGAGGGTGCGGCATGCGTGGTAGATCGGCTTTTCCGTCCCATCTAAGAAGCGGTGAGATATTACTGCTCCTATGCCATATTCCGAAGCATCGGCCGCCACTACTATCTCTTTGGAGGGATCGTAGTGGGTGAGCAACAGGTCCGATGATAGGACCTCTTTGGCGCGATCGAAGGCTTGTTGACATTCGGTTGACCAATTGAAAGGCACGTCCTTCTTGAGTAGTTTGTCCAGTGGTGCACGAAGTTGGCGCATTTCCTCGACGAAGGCTCCGTAATAGTTGAGCAATCCTAGGAACGACCGCACTTGTCCGATGTCCTTGGGAGGGGGCATCTTCTTGATGGCTTCTGTTTTAGCAGGATCCGGATGACGTCCATTTGCATCGATGATATTTCCGAGATAACGTATTTGTGGCATCAGAAAGTTGCACTTCTCGATGCGGACGCGGAAGCCAAATTGATGAATCCTTTCGAACAGCGCTTCCAAGTTAGCGGTGTGCTCGTCTATGGTACGGCCAGTGACGATTACGTCGTCTAAGTAAGCGGCGCATCCGTCCAGTCCAGCAATCATAGAATCCATGATCTGCTGGAAGATGCCAGGAGCAGACTTGACTCCGAAGGGTAGCCGATTGTAGCTGAACAGCCCTCTGTGCGTGTTTATCGTGAGAAGTTCCTTCGAAGCGTCGTCTACTTCCACTTGCAGGTAGGCATCCGCAAAGTCGATTTGTGTGAATACCGTTCCGCCATTTAGCTTCGTGAATACGTCGTCGGGCGTGGGCAGTGGGTGCTGGTGCAACATCAGCGCGTCGTTGAGGCCAGTTGAATAGTCGGCGCATAGGCGAATAGTTCCATTTGCCTTTTTCACTACGACGATTGGAGCAGCCCACTTGGAGTAAGTGACAGGGGAGAGCACGTCTTCTGCGAGTAGACGGTTGATTTCCTTGTCCAAAACGGCGACGTTAGCGTATGCTACAGGGCGTTTCTTCCTAAACACGGGTGAGACATCAGCCCTCAGTTTCAGCGTTGCCTTTGTCCTTGTGCACCGTCCGAGGCCAGATTTGAAGACTGTTGCGAACTTTGTCTTCAGCTTCTCAACAACTGCATTTCGGGAGGCAGAGACGTGGTCCACGATGATTGTCCGATGAATCTGGTACTTCCTGACGGCTTTGTAGAGATCCGGCAGTTGCTTGATCCATGGCATTCCGAAGACGTTGCAGTCGTCGTCAGCTACGAAGCAGGTTCCACGCCCGAGGCATAGTCCTCCGGATGCGCTGTTGACGCTAAAGTCAGCTTCGAAGCATCCTCGAATTTTTAGTGGAGTTCCATTGGCGGCAAATCCGGTTACATCTGTCCTTTGAAGCTGAGGTGCTCCGATCTGCTTCCATTTAGACTCGGAGATAATGGTAATTTCCGCGCCAGTGTCCAGTAGAAGCTCGGTCGGATGACCGTTTATGAATACACCCAGATGGGGGTGATCATCCTTTTTGAGGGCGGCTATGACGTTGTTGACCTGACGATTGCGGCGGTGACTGATAGTCGATCCACTTCGTTGCTTTGGTTCCTTCTGGTCAGAAGAATATCGGAACGCGTTTGGCCCATTTCTCGGCACATGCTTCTTTTTGCCTCGAAAGGCCCTCTTGCGGCGAACGAAGTTGACTGACGGATCGCCTTCAAGCATTTGGGAGTCCTCCTTGTATGATCTGATCAGCTGACATTCTGCCGTGAGGTCTTTTAGCGTGACCTTCTCGGATTGGTCGAGCTTCCTCAGAAGACGAGTACGATAATCAGCGAATTCGGGCTCTTGGAATCCAGCAACGTAGAAGAGACATTGCAGGCCGTCGAAGTCGATGGCGTCCAGTTTGGCGTTGGCGCACTTCGTTTTCACCAGCAGTTCGTAGTTGTTGAACTCCTGGCCTTCGTACCTCATCTTGAAGCATTCGAAGCGTCGACGGAATAGCGTCTTGGCGGATCCAAACTGGCGTTCCATCACTTCCAGGATTTCGTTCCACGATAGCTCTGATGGTTGCTTGGGTGAGGTGGCTGCAGTCAGTCTTTGGTGGCAGTCCTCGTCCAGGCAAGAAACGAGTAGTCGTGTTTTGTCCTTTCCGTCAAGCTCGTCGCACTCATTGTCGAACAGGTCCTGGTATCGCTTGAGCCAGAGGTCGAAGGTGCGTCCTCGTTCAGGATCGTAGCAGAATCTTTCAATTCGGCGATGGAGTGAGTCGAAGATTGCATGCTTGTCCTTGATAACGAGCGGGCTGTTGACGGCAGGCAGGGCGGACAGCTTCTCCATGAGCTTCACGATGGCGGCTCCTTGTTCGTCCATGCGGCGTGCTTGGAGATCGAGCTGCTTCTGAACGGCTTGCAGGAGAGCGGGAAGAGCGTCCATCCTTGAGAGTTCTCGAGCGTCCTGATCGCCAGTGTTGTGTCGTCGGAGACCGGAGGCGGAGGATAGAACAGTTTATTAGAACGAATACCACACAACATATGAGTACAACAGTCGGTTTATATACACGGGAAAAGGGGCGGTCCAGATCAGGTAGTACAAGATCTGTAGACCACCCGGGCAGTCAACCAGTCAAGCGCAGGGTCAGGGATCCAACAGAAACCTTAGTGTAATTAGAAGCTTGCAAGAAAGCAGCGACATGTCAACAATGCTTTCATTCTCAGAAAGTAGGGTGTTGAGCTCCTCGATGCTCCTGTGAATGAGGAAACTTGACCTCACATTCGAACTTGGGATTTGTAGATAAAGTCTGAGATGCCCTCTTCTGTCAGTTCTCAAAGCGGCACCAAAAAACCCGATTGGGTCAATGGAAAGCCTTTGTGTCAGAACTTTGAACAACATGATTAAATCTGCTCTTTTTCGTCTAGTCTGAAGGCTAAACAAACCAAGCACCTTAGCGCTGTCAGACCCACTCGGAATATTGTCATAACTCAGACCACGACATTCCAGAAAAAGCTTACGGAAGAAGTTATTCTGAACATTTTCAAGGAGTTTTATGCCCTTCTTTTGGCAGGGACTGAAGAATGAAACACCACACTCTAGAAAGGAGCCTTACGTAAAATTAGTAGGCTCTCATGAGAGAACGTTTGGCCTTTTGTATTCAATAGGATAAGGATAAAGGATAAAGGACGGCGTTACTCAATCCCTTCTGGGATGCGCAAGCGCATTCTACTTCTACGGGATGTCGTGGGGGCGACATGGATGCGTATTTGGCCATACAATGACTTGCGGTGGCCAGCCGATGAACAAGTCAGCGATTTATCCTTCCCAGACAAGTCTGGTACCAATTCACCGACCCCGGAGGGATGGAAGGCTTGGTTGGCCTGGGCGGGAGATCCGAACCAGGAACCTGGTATCGGGTGCACGCGGCAGTCGCGCCTCCTCCGACTGCGCTACACGCGCCCCTGGTATTGGTATTCAATACCTTAAATAAATTGTAAATTCGGTAGTTATCCTTCTTCACAAGTGCTTTATAATGATGCTCAAAGTTTAGGTTACTCGAGAAATGGAATCCTAAATCTCGTGCACTTGTAAATTGCTCTAAAATTGACCAGTTGAGTGTGTATGTTGGACGGCAACTTTGAGATTTAGATTGTATCACGAGACAATGCGATTTTCCAGCCGAAAGGGGTAGTTCCCAGGTGCTTGCCCAATTTTCTACAAAATTTATAGCCGCTTGGACATCACAGGAGGCTTCTTGATTGTCACTTCTCTATAGACCTTTATATCGTCCGCGTACATTTTACAAGAAACTCCAAACCTTTGAACAGAATCAGGAATTTCATACTCATACAAAAGGAGAAGTAATGGCGATAGTACTGCACCCTGTGACGGAACACCATTGGGGCAGAATAAACCGATGAATACTCTCCACCTACTCTGACTTGATAGGTCCTGCCCGAAAGAAAACTCTTTACCCAATCTACAATCATAGGATGTATACCTACCCTTCCCATCTTATACAATAATTTTCCGTAGGGACCTTGTCGAAAGCTTTAGAAAAGTCAAAAAACACTATGTCGGTGCGTTTTTTCCGGTCTATGGATTTAGTCCACTCGTTTTTTCGTTCCGTCTCGTCATAGTTATCCGGCCGTCAGAATTTAATCTGTATCACAACATCGTAGCCCCTGCAACAAAAAATGTTCTCTGGCCATTGCAGATTAGAAAAAGTTGTTTGCCTGCATCAGAAGTTCCCCAAAGCAAAGCGATCACGTTCCGCATTAAGCCAGGCTCCCATTAAGAAGATCGACGCCTTTTTCACGTCTTACGAGAATTCGCTGTCACTTTCTCCGTAAATTTATGGTTCCAAAACGGCAAACACAATGTATGGAACTTTGTAAACATTTTATTTTTATACAGAGAAAAAATATTTTCCAATTTATTTTAAAATGCTGGAAAGCAGCAAATTTTCAGAATGCTTAAAGAACGGTTAGCCCGATACACTCGTCTGCATCTCGTCCAATGAAGAACGCTTTGCTGTGCATTGAGTATAGAACACTAGGACCCTCCAACGCGTTGGTCGGACTTCTTCATGAAAGCCCTGAACGACTGATATGACGCTGTTCGTGTCCCTCGAGCGAGGAGGATCCACTGAAGCACTCTGGCACGCGACAGGGACGAACGGAGACGCTGCTAGCGCCCGCTCGAGCAAGTCGATGATTAACGGGAGGACAGGTGATACAGAGACAACCGTTAGTTCTAGTGATCATCGACGAACTCTCGAGCTGTAGCGTCGCTCGAGATGGCATTAGCGATATACCGCAGATCGAATCGGAATCGTGAACCTGATCGCCTTCGTCTACACGTGAGAAGACATCTCTTTCCGGGAAGAAACACTCGGAGAGAAACTGCGCGCTTTGGGTGAGATGAATCGGCGCTGTCTTATCCGTTCATTTTTATGGCGAAAAATGAGACCGCCGCTCAGAAAAGATGGCCAGTCCTGCATCCGCTTCAATCGTTTCAGGCTCTTATTTTTAATGTAAAATATTTAGAATAAATGTTTAGTTACCCAATTTTGAGGTGTGGACTAAGGTGACAAGGTCGTGCGTGGCTATCTCGAGCTCTTCTACAGTCTTGATTAAAAGGAATCATCTGTATCACCCGTCGTCCCGTTGATCATTGACTTGCTGCCAGCAGCGTCTCCATTTTCGTCCCTGTCGCCTGCGAGAGTGCTCCAATGGATCTTCCTAGCTCGAGGGACACGAAAAGCGTCATAACGGTCGTTCAGGGCTTTCACGAAGAAGTCCGACCAACGCGTTGGTGGGCGTCCTGGTGTTCTCTTGACATCCTGCGGTATCCAGTCGGTAACGGATCTCGTCCAGCGGGTGTCTAGAAGACGCATTAGCTAGTGGCCCACCTAATTTTCGACGACTTGGCTCCTGATACAGCGTCTCTAATTTCCGAACGAAAACGATGCTCGGAACTCCATAATAATTCCCACGCTGTAATGGGACTCATGTGGCTCATGTCGGCTCGGAACCCCGGAGGCCCTCACTTGCGTGAGTCGTGTCACTCCGAGCATCGTCCTCTCGATTCCACGCTGCGCGACGCTGATCGCGTGTTCATCCTGCTTTCGTATAGCCCAGGTCTCTGAGGCGTATGTTAGGGCAGGAAGAACGGTGGAGTCGAATAGGTGGGCATGGAGTCGGACGCTCTTCATCTTCCTCGCGATTTCTTCGACGCTCTTGAAAGCTCCTCAAGCCGCTCATTTCCTCCTGCTCAGCTCCAGCGCTAGGTCGTTGGCCATATTGACTTCGCGAGCCAGATACACATAGCTGGAGCATTCGGAGATGTTCGCTCCGTTGAGCGAGAATGGGGCATCAGAAACCCATCCGTTCCTCATGAACATCGTCTTCGTAAGATTCAGCTGCAGTCCAACGTTCGCTCCATACACGATCGAAGTCGGCCAGCATTCGCTCCGCCTGGCTGATGCTCGGTGTTATGAGCACGATGTCGTCAGCGAAGCGAAGATGGTGCAGTTGCCGGCCGTCGACCTTCACTCCCATGTCTTCCCATTCTAGTTCGCGCATGACGTTTTCGACGGTGGCGCTGAAGAGCTTCGGGGATACGGCATCCCCTTGCCGAACCCCTCTCTTTACGTCGATGACGACGTCGTTGTAGAATGGTGAGATTTTGGTTGTGAATCCACTGTACAGCTCTCGAAGGACTCTGATGTACTGAGTAGGAGCCTCTGAGTGAGCAGGACGTCGATGACCGCTTCAGTTTCGCCTGCTTCAGGTCGATGAAAGTAATTCACAGCGGCAGCTTGTACTCTCGCGACACTTCGATGAGCTTGGTAATGGTGTGTATGTGGTCGATCGTGCTGAATCCTCTCCGAAATCCTGCTTGCTCGCATGGCTGTCCTTCGTCCAGTGTTCTTCTGATCCTATTCAGGATGACTCGAGTGAACAGCTTGTAGAGTACGGACAACAGGCAGATCGGGCGATAGTTGCCAATGTCGTGCACGTCTCCCTTCTTGTACAGCAAGACGGTCCTGCTGGTCTTCCACTGAGATGGAACCTTGCACTCCGACAGGTAGCGTGTGAAGAGCCGCGCCAGGGTGTTGGTGAGCGCTGGCGGGAGGTTCCTCAGGTATTCGGGTCTGATCCTGTCGGGACCGGGTGCTGTACGTTTCTTCACCGAAGAGATGGCGTGTCGGATCTCGGAAGGGAGAACAGAGGGAACGACGCATCCATTCTGCGGAAGATGGCGTGGGGGCAGGTGCACGTGGCTATCGAAGAGATCGGAGTAGAAGTTGTGGATGGCCTTCTCCATAGTCCTTCTGGGAGAGTGACGGTTCCGTTAGGACGTTGGAGAGCGGTCATCTTGGTCTTGAAGTTGGCGAAGTTCCGGCGAGCATTGCGGATGCTCAAACCTGCCTCTGCAGCTTCAGCTAACACTTCCGCCCTTCTCTCCTTAAGATCCTCCTTTATCGCCGCTCTGCATAGCTTTGCAAGCTCGGACGTCAGCTGCTAGCTGCCTGAAGCTCGTGCTGCTCCACGCTGGCGTATTAGCTCGAGAGCTTGAAGACCACCAAGAGGCAGACGTCTCTTGGTGGTCTTCAAGCTCTTGGCTCCCTTAGCACTATCGCGGACATGGTGCACGAAGCCGTCGTACTCCACGTCGATGTTGTCCATAACGGTATCTTCCCAAAGGCCGGCAAGAGAGGTGTACATGTCCCAGTTGATGGTTGTTCTGGGACTCCTCTTCTCGAACTTTGCAGCCTTCTCTAAGCGAGAAGTCAGACATGCTCCTAATTATCAAAACCTCTTCGACTCAAAAAGTGGATGAAGGGCTGACGATAATTTCGGCCATTTCCGAGTCCCATATTCGACCGATTAAAGGATAAAGGACGGCGTTACTCAATCCCTTCTGGGATGCGCCACGCATTCTACTTCTGCGGGATGTCGTGGAGGCGACATGAATGCGTATTTGGCCATACAATGACTTGCGGTGGCCAGCCGATGAAAAGTCAGCGCTTCATCCTTCCCAGACAAGTCTGGTACCAATTCACCGACCCCGGAGGGATGGAAGGCTTGGTTGGCCTGGGCGGGAAATCCGAACCAGCAACCTGGTATCGAGTGCGCGCGACAGTCGCGCCTCCTCCGACTGCGCTACACGCGCCCATTCGACCGATAATAGGCTCTAAATAATGTCGGCAATGTTTTTTGCAAAGAATTGAGAAATAATGCAGAAAGTTTATTCCAAGTTTTAGGAACCCGAGCAAAAAAAGATTCATGAAACTTGTTTGAATAGGGTCTTGCATTTGACAGAAGCCACGATTTTTTGCAAATACAGATTTTTATTGGATTCATATGGATTGAGGTATCACGTTGTGGAGCAAATCACTTCAGGTCAGGTCAGGTGTTCAGGTTAAATCTATCCGAGTTTGGAGGAGGAGGGGGGGGGGGGGGGAGCAACCGTAAAGTGTCAATCGCGGACGTCATACCATCCCACACATCCATATCCCCTACATTTGAGTGAGAACCGTCGTATCATGGGACAGCTGCTGAAGCTCTCGTAGAGACCTAAGCAAGAAATTGGAGACGCAAATCACTATATGCCCCTCCGATTAGGATAGATACGGACCACTTGTATGAGCAGAAAGCATTATTAAGCAGAAATGGTAGAAACCTTCAGACTTACAAGGGAAGGGTCTGAAGCGTATGTCTGAACGGGGGGTGCGACTGATATAGGGAGAATCTCCACCCCTCAATTAGTATAAAAATGTGTTTATTTTTTGCCAAGTCGCTAAACCCAAGGAGTAGGGGTCACAATGAGACACGACGCAGCACGCGTTTGGGGGTCTTGCACGCCCGCGATGCGTCTGCAGCCAGTGGCTCGGAGCGCAGGTGGGTAGAGGGTTGACTCATGCGAGGAAGGTCGGGGGTTTGGCCCCTCTGCGTTGCTGCACTTTTGCATTTCAGCTGATTGGTAGAGATTCGGGGGATTCTGACGTCTATACCATTTTCAGACGTTTTCTGCGCATTTTTCCAGCGGTACGCTGTGGTATTCAACATGGTGATGTATAAATGTTCAACACCAGTGATACACAGGTACAAAGTGCATGAAGCACCACTGGGCACCTTACGGGTAGCGTATAAAGGCTACAGGGTCCTCATAGTCTGTTTCCATACATGGACCAAAGGCCTCGGGACAAACCATCCTGCTCGGATTTTCAAAGGAGACCACGTGGTGACGTCGGAGGTGGTTCAAATGAGAAACGAGGTGTGCGGATCCCGCAAATTAAGCTAAACGCCATCGATACACTCTTTCCCTCACGTCTGCCTGTCACCTGGAAATCAGAGGTCTGCTGAAGGTTTTCTAGAACCTAACACCAACAATGACCGCCGACGGTCGAGTGGTGATCCACCTGCTCACGAGGGAGTGTGGCCTACCTTTAGACAAGGAGTCTTCGAGGGAAGATATCAAGTTGGCCGAACGGATGGCCAGCACTCAAGGACTTACTCAAGGACTTCGAAGCACGTCAACTTGAAGCTGACGAAGACGAACAGCTGGAAGTGGTGGAAGAAGAAGAGGAAGATTGGGATCCGCAAGATGAACTGATGGACGTGGAAAGGCGAGCAAGCAGTGGGCAGATGATAACGTTTTCGGGTGGAACTCTTGTTTCGGAGGAGAGGGTACGTCTTCAATTGGATTTCGGTTGCCTGCTCATAACCATGGAGGAAAACGCCGCGATTCACTACACAGGCACTTTGTACCTGTGTACCACTGGTGCTGAACATTTATCACCATGTTGAATACCACAGCGTACCGCTGGAAAAATGCACAGAAAACGTCTGAAAATGGTATAGACGTCAGATTCCCCCAAATCTCTACCAATCAGTTGAAATGCAAAAACGCAGCAGCGCAAAGGAACCAAACCCCTGACCTCCCTCGCACGATTCAGCCCTCTACCCACCTGCGCTCCGAGCCACTGGCTGCAGACGTATCGCGGCGTACAAGACCCCCAAACGCGTGCTGCGCCGTATCTCATTGTGACCCCCTACTCCTTGGGTTTAACGACTTGACAAAAAATAAACACATTTTCAAACTAATTGAGGGGTGAGGATTCTCCCTATATGACTCCCCGCCCCCGTTCAGACATACGCTTTAGACCCTTCCCTTGTTAGTTACTTCCCGCAGGGCTCACGCTGAGCTAGAAACGGCAAATCTTAGGCACAGAACGGGTTTTCTTTGTATGCAAATCGAAAATACTGGGGGGGGGGGCAGTCGTTCGGTACACCGAGCTGCCCGCCGCCCACTTCCCGCCCAGCCTGCGCCGCCCTATTTGGACAAGTTTGCAGCGCGCGAGACCGTGGTTAACTGATGTGACGTCGTTCAAAAAACCTAACAACTGATAGGGGCGATTGGGAAGCGCATCTCTGGGAATTCTGAAGTCATTTTCCAGTCGGTTCATTTATTGAGGCAGTTGAGGAAAGGAGGACGTCGCTCTTCTCTCTAGATTCTTTCAATTTTCGCCTCAACTAGAGACTATGAGTGATTCCGGTCAGTTCTACATTGGCGGGACCTGAAGAAAGCCTTGGCGCTGCAGCTGAAAACTCTTTTGTTCCAAATATGGTCGCAGGAGGCGCGACTGTCGCGTGCACCTGATACCAGGTTCCTGGTTCGGATTTCCCGCCCAGGCCAACCAAGCCTTCCATCCCTCCGGGGTCGGTGAATTGGTACCAGACTTGTCTGGGAAGGATAAAGCGCTGACTTGTTCATCGGCTGGCCATCGCAAGTCATTGTATGGCCAAATACGCATTCATGTCGCCTCCACGACATCCCGTAGAAGTAGAATGCGCTGGCGCATCCCAGAAGGGATTGAGTAACGCCGTCCTTTATCCTTTATCCTTTATGGTGAACAAGGTTCTGAGTCTTATCTCAAGAGCGAAATCAGTTCAGGATAGAGATGCAGTGCCAAGGGAAGTGATTAGAAATGCGATGCCTCCATGTGAAGGTAGGGACCCGGACATCTTGTCCTCGGCGCGCCCTCGCCCCGCCCCTTTCTGAGGGCGGTGTATCCAACGACTCTCCCCCAAAATACTGCTATTTTCGAACAACATACGTCAGTTTTTCCATTAATTCCATGTCCATTGACCAACGTATGTTTTGTTAGATGTAGCTGCTCATTTTGTAGCTAAAAACCTCATAAAACACATCCACTTCCACGCCAAACCATTTTTCGACACTCGCCATCGCATAGTCACGGATCTCCCAGACTGTTAGAGACTAGTCGCCACTACTCTTTGACGATCTGCATAATTCCGACAGCAGCGACTGCCGCTCGAGTAATAAGGAGAGGTTTTAGAAGGTCCGGCACGTCTTTATGTGCGCTGAATGCGATTATCTCCCCAGTTCTTCAGCGCAGCGAACTAGTTCATAACGGTGGAACGTTATTTCGTCGACCTCATCACATCCAGCAACCACCATTGACTGGAGAGTTCAGTCTGGAACCGCAAAGCTGCTGTGTTTGAACACGGGAGAAGTTCAGCTCTATGGACGCTCACAAAACAAAGGCTTGCAATACACACCTCCAGTCGATGGTGGTTGCTGGATGTGATGAGGAAAAATGAAAAGAAAAATGCCGCAAAAGGCGCATTATCCGCATTTTTTTCTTCTTCTGCAGTAGCCTTTTTAGCCTTTATTTTTTTAAATGAACATGCCGTCGTGACCATCCCGACGACTTCAACCCATTTCCAGAAAAACATTTTTCGCTTTTTCATTCTGACTGCTATTTTTGCGACAGCGCCAGGGGATACTAAATGGAGAGGGACGTGTCTACTATTAGGTTGTAACGAATTAAATGGCACTGGCTTGCGCCATTTTTTGGCGCGTCTTTACGCGTTTGATCAAGAACAAACCGCAACATGTGGCATATCATTTAGAAGCGCAAACTTTGCTCTACCGGTGAGTACCAAATTTTCTATGTAAAAGTGGGAAAACTTTAGAGTTTTATTGACTTTTTTGCAGATGGACAAAAGGGTAATCCGAGGCATTTACTTGTATGAATTCAAGCTGGGCACTACAGCCAAGGAGGCGGACGAGAAGATCAACGCCGCATTCGGTCAAGGATGTTCCACAATTCGGACGGCGTATCGTTGGTATCAGAAGTTCCGGAATGGAGATGAGAGCTTGGAAGAACATGAAGGTCGTGGGAGGCATAGGGATGTTGATGAGGACAAGCTGAGAGATGTGGTAGAGGAGGATCCACACAAAGGTACCAGGGAGATAGCGAAGGTTCTTGGCGTCAGTCACAACACAGCTGCCCGGCATCTGAAGGAAATTGGAAAGACCAAAAAGCTGGAAAGATGGGTGCCTCACGAGCTGTCTGAGGAGCAAAGAAACCGACGATATGAGATCTCGTCCGCACTGCTTCTACGGAACGAAACGGAGCCATTCCTTGATCGCATCGTAACCTGTGACGAGAAATGGATAATGTACGACAACAGACTACGATCGACACAGTGGGTGGACAGCGATGAGAGCCCCAAGGTTTTTGCGAAGCCGGAATTGCACCGAAAGAAAGTAACGGTGACAGTATGGTGGTGTTCGCTGGGAATTATTCATCACAGCTTCCTCCCTCCCGGTGAATCCATCACGGCAGAGAAGTACTGCATTGAAGTTGAAGAAATGATGAAAAAGTTGAAGGATATCCGGCCGGCCTTGGTAAACCGAAGGCGAGTTCTCCTTCTGCACGACAATGCTCGCCCCCATGTAGCACGAATGACGTAGCAGAAATTGAATGAGCTGAGCATTGAAACTCTACCACATCCTCCGTTTTCTCCCGACCTCTCCCCAACAGACTACCATTTCTTCAAGCATCTTGGCGACTTCTTGGTAGGGAAAATATTCAAATACCAGCAGGATGCCGAAAGTGCCTTCGAAGATTTCGTCAATTCCAGAACTTCTGATTTTTATGCTACCGGGATAAAAAGCTTGTGTCACGTTGGCAAAGATGTGTAGAATCAGAAGGTTTTTATTTCGATTAATAAACTTGCCTACAAGCCGAGATATTAACTGTTTAAATTTACAGTGGTTCAGTGCCATTTGTTTCGTTACAACCTAATAATTGAAAAGAAAGAACATGTGCTCGGATTTAAAACCGTAAATTACAGTAGCGCTTCTATAGGGAACTTTCTGTAGAGCAAGAAGTTCATAAACCATAGATATATTTTTCTACTTTAAGTTATTTATTTATTTCGGTTACTTTATAATTTATTTGCCTTTATAATGCTGTTTTGGATCGTCCATGATTCTACTATAATTTATACTATTTTCCCGTCGAATTGGATACTCCTTCAAACTAGCCTAAGACTTTTGAAATCAAGGCAAACTTTTACGAAAAAAAAACTCGAAATGAGCTTTTTCTATAATACACTGAACTAGAAACTCTCCAAAAAAGTTACAATAATTTTTTTCGAGAAAGGTTTTGGGTAACTTTTTTTTAATTTTTAATTCACCTACCTGGTAAATGAACGCATTGTTTAAAATTTAATAAATTTTTTATTGAAGAAAAATTATCATGTAAGTTTCTTTTAAGCAACAGGAAGGCCGCCATTTTTCAGCTCTAAAGAGGACATTGTACAGTGCCCTGTTTCAGGACCTTGCGATTGTTATTCGATTAATAGCAAAATTTCTAATTTAATACCTGAGTTTCATACCTGTCAGCGACAGCATAAACAAATGTGAAAAAACACACATATCAATCAAATAAAAATCGCGACAAGCTTTTCGAGTGCACGGCGCTATCTGGTCTTTTGATGCTGTATATGACTGCTTCTTTGCTGTGGTTTGAGACAATGTTTAGTTTTTAGTTTTCAGTTTTTATTTTAGTTTTTTTATTTTTTCTCAAAAATAAAAGTTTTATAAAGGTATCACATATGTTGGAGCAGGAAACTAAAAACTGCAAAAAACAAACTAAAAGAGAAAATTGTTCCTAATTTTTTTGGGCAAAAGCTAATCTAACCATCTCGTTGAATCTGTAGCTTATCTGCATGATCATTTCGATTGGAAACAGTTCACCATGAATTCAAAAATCTTAACGCATAGAAGAGTGTCTAGTTCGACGTGAAAATTGTCTATTATTTTACCCCATAATATTTATTATTTCAGTAAATTTAATAGGCACAGGCAAACTTCACCTTCATCTATTATGCTCCAGCAAAAATTCTCTCTCTGCTCAAATTACTATAAAAGAGAGGATGAAAAAAGATGGATGGCGATGCAGTCAATTGCTGATTGGGACGCGCCATGCACTCTATTTCCGTAAGAAATTTTAGAGATTGGTGGGTATTGTAGGTGGGGTTTACTCGATCCAACCTCACTTCAAACATTAGTCAGTAGGAGTCTCAGTTAAGGCTTCCGAAACTGAGAACAATAGTCCTACCGTCATCTGAAACCGGAGTAGACGGCCTTCTTAGATGAGGGAAGTCGTAGACACAGTCAGGCGAAGCCTGCTTCAGGGTGAATACACTCAAGTGATGCAGCTGGCGAACCAAGATTAGTATTCCTTTATTCCGGCTGAGGTTTCGGCGCAATCGCCTCCTTCAGAGCCTCAAACTTGGGTAATTAAACCAAAAATCCAGCTTTCTCCTAAAATTGGGAAATTCACCAATCCATAAGAAGGCTGCTAGTTGCTGTGTTCGTCCTGTCAATTGTTAGGGAAGACACACGCGAGTACAGAAGTCCCAAATAACCCCCCATAAGGAGCTCGCGCACCTTGACGAGAAGGGGATAAACCGGCCGGAATCGGATTCTCCGACTGCAAATCCTTCGGCTGACGGAGAACTGACTGAGTCATCACGTCTTCTACGGTGCCATCGATTAAGGCCCGTAGACGGCTTATGTCATGCCTGTTCAGAGGAGGCGATTTTTGTCGCCGACCAGTTCCAAGCGATGATCGCGTCATCCCCTCGTCGATCTCCATCACATCTCCACCCCTCGAGTCTACGCTCCCCGTCCCGCCGGTCAGCGGCGCACCGTCCGTCAGCCGGAGAATCTCTTTTGGCTTCTGCTTTCAGCTCTCTGCTTATTTCCATCTATGGGCGTTTAATAGGCCATACCAGTGGACTAGGATATTATTTTTCTTAATTTTCTTTTATTCTAGGACTTCACATTGAAAAATCATTTTCATTGCTGAAGTTGCGGCTATGGATTCGATTCCGTTTCCTTTTCTCTCGGAATTCATATCGATTTATTTTCATTACTTAAGTTGCACGTTTAGATTCAAATATTTTTCCAGGACTTCAATTGTAAAATATTTTTCATTGATTAAGTTGCTGCTTTGGATTTCCCTTTTGGCTGAAATAGGCCTAACAAAAATTCTCGCTAGAATACATCGAATCCAATGTTAGATCTTCTTGGACTGTTGCGTCTTGGATTTAAAACACAGCATCAGGCATCAATCATCCGAAAACCAACATCTTAAAGCTGAGTTGGCACGAAGCGTAATGAAAGCCTTTTTTCATGGAGACGCGTGTAGCGCAGTCGGAGGAGGTGCCCGCTGTCACGTGCACCGGATACCAGGTTCTTGGTTCGGATTTCCCGCCCAGGCAAACCTCCGGGGTCGGTGAATTGGTACCATACCTGTCTGGGAAGGCTAAATTGCCGACTAGTTCATCGGCTGGCCACCGCAATCATTGCATGGCCAAATATGCATTCAGCTCCTAGATTTCCCATAGAAGTAGAATGCGTGGCGCATACCAAACGAGATTGAATAAAGCCGTCCTTTTTCCGTTATTCATTATGTGGTTCAACTAATAAATAGAAGTGAACATTTTTTGGCCGATCACACATCTCTTCCTCCACTGCTCCCCTCTAGTGATGCGTGCAGCGCACTGATGGGTCATCGTCCAAGTAGGCGTGCGACTACATTCTAGCCAGAAATCACCTTACCGAATGGGATTATCCCTTCCACCAGCCACAAGCCACAAATTCCTGTGTGAACGTGGCTATAGCTTCTTACGTTCCTATTTTGAGTAGAGTTCGGTTAGTGTAGGGAATATTGCCGTCGCCGATTTTCCTGCATTTTTTATCTTTTTTGCTGAAAGTTCCAAGTGTTTCTATAAAAAACCGGTCGTTGCCTTTCATGTGAGCTTAATGCTCCTCAAAGCTGATCCTGTTCGCGGCGCCCGCCATAACCAGCTCGATGTGAAGGGGGGACGGTTTCGGCTTCTTCACTTCGTCTCTACATGTTTCTCACTTTGTATTTGAGACTTTCTTGAAATAAAAATATGAAATAAAATATGAAATATCGCCATCTGATGATATTTTGTTAGCACATTTGCTTTAGCAACCTTTAGTTAGCCTTTAGTTAAAGAGAAATACCTTTAGTTAAAGAGAAATACATTAGAACCATTTATTTTTCTTCTCACGTGCTTATCCGTCGAGGAAAACATGAGGTGCAACATTGCTAATGGAATAAAATTTCTGAATCTGGCGGAATCTGGACATTTCACTTGTGGTCTAGACCACGACAATATGTCGACGTTGATGTGGTTCTTTGGCGCACAAAAAGCAAAGGATAATGCACGCGTGCCTCAATCCCCTTTGGGATGCGCCACGCATTCTACTTCTAGGGCGATATGTGCCCCCTAGGCTATCTATACTCTCCGTAAACGCTGCTATTTATTAGGTTGTAACGAAATAAATGGCACTGAACCACTGTAAATTTAAACAGTTAATATCTCGGCTTGTAGGCAAGTCTATTAATCGAAATAAAAACCTTCTGATTCTACACATCTTTGCCAACGTGACACAAGCTTTTTTATCCCAGTAGCCTAAAAATCAGAAGTTCTGGAATTGACGACATCTTCGAAGGCACTTTCGGCATCCTGTTGGTATTTGAATATTTTCCCTACCAAGAAGTCGCCAAGATGCTTGAAGAAATGGTAGTCTGTTGGGGAGAGATCGGGAGAAAACGGAGGATGTGGTAGAGTTTCAATGCTCAGCTCATTCAATTTCTGCAACGTCATTCGTGCTACATGGGGGCGAGCACTGTCGTGCAGAAGGAGAACTCGCCTTCAGCTTACCAAGGCCGGCCGGATATCCTTCAACTTTTTCATCATTTCTTCAATTTCAATGCAGTACTTCTCTGCCGTGATGGATTCACCGGGAGGGCGGAAGCTGTGGTGAATAATTCCCAGCGAACACCACCATACTGTCACCATTACTTTCTTTTGGTGCAATTCCGGCTTCGCAAAAACCTTGGGGCTCTCATCGCTGTCCACCCACTGTGCCGATCGTCGCCTGTTGTCGTACATTATCCATTTCTCGTCACAGGTTACGATGCGATCAAGGAATGGGTCCGTTTCGTTCCGTAGAAGCAGTGCGGACGAGATCTCATATCGTCGGTTTCTTTGCTCCTCAGACAGCTCGTGAGGCACCCATCTTTCCAGCTTTTTGGTCTTTCCAATTTCCTTCAGATGCCGGGCAGCTGTGTTGTGACTGACGCCAAGAACCTTCGCTATCTCCCTGGTACCTTTGTGTGGATCCTCCTCTACCACATCTCTCAGCTTGTCCTCATCAACATCACCATGCCTCCCACGACCTTCATGTCCTTCCAAGCTCTCATCTCCATTCCGGAACTTCTGATACCAACGATACGCCGTCCGAATTGTGGAACATCCTTGACCGAATGCGGCGTTGATCTTCTCGCCCGCCTCCTTAGCTGTAGTGCCCAGCTTGAATTCATACAGGTTTTCTCACTTTTATATAGAAAATTTGGTACTCTCCGGTAGAGCAAAGTTTGCGCTTCTAAATGATATGCCACATGTTACGGTTTGTTCTTGATGAAACGCGTAAAGACGCGCCAAAAAATGGCGCGAGCCAGTGCCATTTAATTCGTTACAACCTAATACCTGTAAGAGACCCCTTCAGTTCTTCTATGAATATTTGGTTGAGATCAAAACTCTTGCGCCAGGCGGGACTCGAACACGCACATCTGCTTTCGGGCAGCGATGAGCCTTCGACCTCCTCTGACTGCGCTATTCGCGCCCTGTTGATCGTTTCATAATCGTTTAGTCTTTGTTTGAAACGCGTCGTCTCCTTCTTTTTCCTATAGCTCCCTCTTCTCTTTTCCTCCTTTTTCATGCCTCGAAAGTAACGTCCTTCTGAAAGGTTCTGTACTTCTACATGACGCCAGTGAATGTGAGGAACGAAGTCCGGCATCGCCTCCCCTAAAAGGGAAAGCAAAGGAATTCAATTCACGACACTTTTTTGTGACAGCGCCACTCGCACAAGGACTCGCGTGAATCCTGTTCGCGTCGCCTCCGAAATGGGAACGACATCATGGTTCGAGGGCGCGTGAGTTAACGACCATCTTAAGGGCACTTCCTCGCGTTTCCAGTGGAGTCGGTCACTTTCTCTTTCGAGGAGGTTTCTGGTCCTATACGGTCTTTTAGCTAGAAGCTCGTAAGTAACCTTTCGGAAATTTTTATAGATATTCGCAAAATATTGTGCTGATTTTTAGCGAGAGGCTCTCCTTCAAAAAAATTGAATTTTCCTTGATGAATAGCGCAATTCCAGCCAATAGTAACCAATTTGTCCTATTATGAGATGCATTACGTTTCTGCAAAAAAAACGTCCATGGAGCCAAGGACGAAGTAAAATTTTCATCAGAATGTTGAACCGATCTTATCACGCCTTCACTATAATGCGTTTCTTTTACCATACGGAAATATTTTTAAATATGGCAATAAAATTTGAAAAATATTCGAACCGGTTTTTCTTTTTCTTTTTCTCCAGTTTTTTGCTCGTGTGGTGAACGGGGCAAATGCGGCTAAGTCGGCGGATGACTTGACGTGCGTTCCAAATCACCTGGTGACCGATGATGCGCACCGCGAGTGGAGGCGTTCTACCCTAATCTGCACTTTTTCCAGCGAACGGCTGTACGACGTCGTAATTTGCTTCCTCCCTATGAACATTAGAAAACTGTTTATGCGAAGGTTTATGAGTTCTTTTTAGTCATTTTCTGATGTGTGCGAAATTAGAATTTTGCCTTTATTTCTGCGACCGCTGAAGGACCCTTAAGAGGGCTTTGTTTTCCTATTTTTTCTGAGCGACTAATTATTGTTATTAAATTTTTAATAAATTAATTTTTAACTAATTTCTAACTAACATTGAATAATTTTAACTAATTTTTGCTTAATTAACTTTAACCAATTCTTAACTAGCATTTTCATTATTATATTTTTATTCAGTTTGCCTTACACAAAACGTCCAAACCGTTCATCTGTACGTATGTCCATCTGTCCATCTGTTCGTCCACGACAAATTAATAACCGCTTATATCTCGTTGGGCATTATCGATCGTTTCTCAGAGTTAGTCGTTTGAAAAGTGTTTCCTTAAATACAATATTTTCAATGGAGCAGTTGCTTACTAAGCAAACATTTCATTATCGATCGGATTTATCGATTTCTCCTCTGAGTTCGGTTCCCCGTTCAGGATGAAGGGCAATCATGTGGATATGTTGGCGGATGGATGCTAGTAAAAGATGTCGACTGTTCCATGCATATTCAATGACATCTAGAAACGTAACAGTGAATTTTCAAAAACAGTATTGATCGACAAAGCACAATCGATTGCTTGTCATCGATTTCAGGATCGAGTCTCCTCTTCTTCCACTAGGTAACTCTTTTAATACTACTGCTGAATAACGTACGAATTTGAAAATCAGATTTAAAATTTAATTTCAGTTTGAAATGCTTCACGAAATGTACATACCAATTAACTTCTGAGAACTAGATTTTTTCTCTTTATGAATGATTTCGCCGTCTTTCTCCAACTGAATCGTTTTGGGTATATGTCACGAAAGTGAGTAGCATTGGTAGGTTCAGTGAGAGGAAACGCCTAAACCAATCAGACCGCATTGAATGGGCATGCCGTTCAGAGAGGGCGTATTGAGCCGGTACACTGATGGGCTGGCGGGTGTTCGAGCTGTGCTCTGTTTTGTCATTATTGACTGACCTACTTTCACCTACCAGTGCTGCTCACTTACGCGACATATACCCAAATCGATTCAGAGGCGTCGTTCCTCTAAGCCGGAAATCGAAACCAGAAACCTGGAGTTGGTTGCACACGACAGCCGACATCTCCTCCGACATCTCCTGCGCTACACGCGCCTTATTTATTTGCATAATTATTTATTAAAATGCTTTATAAAGACCTGTGAGAAAAGAAGCCGTCATTGCAGTTTGCCCAGTGCTTATAACCGGCTCCGTTTGCTTTCCTTTGTGAGCGTTGATGCGTGACGACGATAACGTCATCTCCATTGAATGTCTCGAAGATGTCATTATGCTGATACAGGCATGGCTAGGATTTCAAGCTCATCTACTGATTTCCATTCAAAAACTTGAATTCTGCATTCAACATTTTATTCAATTTTTTCTTTTGGGGATACGCCACGCATTTCACACTCTACCTCTACGGGATGTCGTGGAAGCGACTTGAATGCTTATTTGGCCGTACAATGACTTGCGGTGACCAGTCGATGAACAGGTCAGCGTTCTATCCTTTCAAGACGAGCTTGGTACCAAATTATCGACCCCCGAAGGGATGCAGGGCTTGATTCATCTGGGTGGAAAATCCGAACAAAGAACCTCGTATCAGGTGCACGTGCCAGGCAACGCATTGTCCGACTGCGCTACCGCCAAGATATTATTAGCGTCCATTATACGCAGGAAAAGACACACATGCACAGAAAGGACGTGTGTGGCGCAGTTGGCAGAAGTTCGTCATTCAGGATACCTACCTATACGCTCAATTCCCACACCAGGCAATAACATCCTCACCCCTCAATTCCATTCATTTTGTACCTGACTTCTCTGCGAAGGATGAAACTCTAACTGTTCACAGAACTGCCATAGTAGCTCATCCCTAATATTTGTGCAGGTCAAATATGCCTTTAAGATGAAATGCCTCGACGACATTCCGCAGAAGTAGAATACGTGGCGCATACTAATTGACGATGAACTTTTCATTGATCTTTTCTAATCGTTCTATAATATTTCATCGTTAAAGGATAAAAGGATAAAGGACGGCGTTACTCAATCCCTTTTGAGATGCGCCACGCATATGCGTATTTGGCCATACAATAATGACTTGCGGTGGCCAGCCGATGAACAAGTCAGCGCTTCATCCTTCCCAGACAAGTCTGGTACCAATTCACCTACCTCGGAGGAATGGAGGCCTTGGTTGGCCTGGGCGGGAAATCCGAACCAGGAACCTGGAATCGGGTGCAGGCGACAGTCGGCGCCTCATCCGACTGCGCTACTCGCGCCCATTTCATTGTTATTAAATAAAGTGTTCGACTAGGGCGCATGTAGCGAGGTCGGAGGAGGTGCCGGCTGTCGCGTGGACCTTATATAAGGTTTCTGTTTTCTTAATTTCCCGCCTAGGTCAACCTACCTTCTGTTGTGGCTGTTTTGATAGTAGCCAAAGCCAAGATGGCAACCGTTTATTCGGCTAACGTTTCGGCTACGGCGCGTGTAGCGCAGTCGGGGGAGGCGCCGGCTGTCACGTGCAACCGATACCAGGTTTCCGGTTCGGATTTCCCGCCCAGGCCAACCAAGCCTTCCATCCCTCCGGAGTCGGTGAATTGGTACTAGACTTGTCTGGGAAGGATAGAGCGCTGACTTGTTCATCGGCTGGACACCGCAAGTCATTGTATGACCAAATACGCATTCAAATCGCCTCCACGACATCCCGTAGAAGTAGAACGCGTGGCGTATCCCAAGAGGGATTGAGTAAAGCCGTCCTTTATCCTTTTTATCTTTAACATTTCGGCTATTTGCCTTCGTCGGAGCCTGGAAAAATCAAAGACCAAAGTGATCCAACCAGTCCGAACTGCCTTTTCGGGCTACAACACAAGAAAAAAGACGGCTAATCATTACCAGGTGTGGTAGAGCACGCAGAGGTAGCAAATGTTCACCAAATGAGAGGAAAAGGACTTGATGGCAGGCCACCTCCTCGTGCAACGCAACGCAATGGAAGCCCTCCCGACTTGAAGACGTTGCGATCAAAGTCTACAGAGGTCAAGGAAAGCTGAGAGCTTATTAGTGATGGCAAGGCACTCATCCTTTAAAATCAGTTTTGGACGACTTTCGCAGTAATTCAAGACGCTTCTAACGTCTTGCGTGCTGAAGCCTTGGGTTCTCGTACCGGTACCTCTATCGAGACTGCAAACTGATTGTTCTTAAGGCTGAACTTTCGAAGGCTTAGTGCTTCAGATCTATTTCTCATTACAGCTTGATAGTCATGATTATGTTCGTGTCTATTTTCTGCCTTTTTTGATTCAAGATAAACTGCTATATGTGTACTCTCAACTTGACAATGATTGTTTTCTCTGCCTTGAAGGAGTTGAGTTTCCTTTTCCATATGATCTGCATTTCTTGGTGCCCTCTCTTCGTGTTTTTGTTTGTAGGGGCTGTGAGGAAATGGTGATACTGTCGGTGAATGAGCGCGATGTGAGATGTCAGGGTTGGGTTTGTTAGCCACCTATTGGTTTTCGAGTTTCACTGCGTTTTCCCATCAGGCACCTTGCCGTGGTTCTAATACTATAGGGGTCTGGAGCACCATCACTTTGAAATGGTTTATTTACTGCCAGATCTTCATGTCCCTCAGCATCTATCATAATAGTACTGCCAGTTTTTGACAGCTTGTTACAGGCAACAGGCAAAAGTGCTGTCTCTCATACACATAAAGATTGAAAAATATAGCGCACAGCTGGGGAAGCGCGCTATTGAGTCTGGTCAGAAAACAGCGTTCTATAAGTTACTCAATAGAAAGCTATACTCAAATAATCAATTAGGTGCTTTAGTTAAGGGAGGAACTAGAGCAGTTTCAGATTTTGATAGAGCAAATCTTCTTGCAGATGAGTTTAGCCAAGTTTTTGTTAATGATGACGGAAAATTGCCGCCTTTTAACATACCTTTGAATAGTCACATGAATACCGTTCCATGGTTCCAGGAGAAAGGAGTTTTCGAAACAATAAGAAATTGGAAGATGTCCTATTCCATCACGCCAGATGGGATTCCGCTTTATTTTTTAAAAAGAGTAGCACATTTAATTGCTCAACCGTTAGCTTACCTATATAATCAGTCGCTTATGTTTTCCGAAGTACCTAAACAATGGAAGCATTCCTTTGCAACAGCACTGTTAAAGAAAGAACCGGCTGAAAATCCTGGAAATTTTAGACCATAAGCGTTACATCACTATTTTGCAGAGTTTTTGAAAAATTGATAAGTAAACCTATCATGGAACATCTTGAGAAAAACAATCTAATTCCAGAATGTCAACATGGATTCGCAAGAGGGAAATCAGTTGGTACAAATCTCCTTGAATGTTTGAATGACTGGACTAACTTGATCGATGCGAAAAAGTGCTGCGATGTGGTGTTTTTTGATTTCGCAAAAGCTTTTGATAGAGTAAGCCACAAAAAATTACTGCATAAAATTTCCAGAATGGGTTTCCATAATCTCCTGGTAAGATGGCTTGAAGAATATTTAGATAGTAGGACATTTCAAGTAAAAATAAAAAATACACTGTCATCAGTAAAAAGAGCTACCAGTGGAGTCCCTCAAGGAGGCGTTTTATCATCCCTGCTTTTTAATGTTTACTGCGCAGATCTACCAACCTTACTTCAAGACTCGCGAGTGGTGATTAAACAGTTTGCAGATAATCTAAAAATGTACTGTGAATTTGTGGAAGATGATCAGCTATGTCTTCAACATGCTGTCGAACGCATTATGGATTGGTCTAGAGTTTGGCAGTTACCATTGTCTCCGGAAAAAACAAAGGTGATGCGGATAGGACTCTCAACTTCGCTGCCAAATTCCACTTTAACTAGTGACACCCCAATCACTTCGGTAGATAGAGTAACGGATTTATGATTTCATTATGACAACAAGCTAGACTTTTCGGATCACTATAAATCCATATGCATAAAAGCACAACACAGAACTTATCAAATCTTTAAAGGACTATCCACTAAAAATAAAATAGTCCTGATACAAGCATATGAGACTTATGTCCGACCCTTAGTTGAAAGTGGGACAGCAGTATTTTCGCCACATAAGAAAAAAGACATTCTCCTGATAGAAAATGTTCAAAATAATTTTACAAGGAAGCTTGTTATAAGGTATAACGGGTTCTTCTATTTTGGGATTCCAAAAGCAGCAATTCGGAACAAATTTTTTGGAGTCCACTCGCTGCCCTCCCGAAGGAAATGGATTGATGCTTGCTCTGTTTTCAAAATACTCTCTGGACAAATTCGTATAAACTCATCGGCATTTTACAAATTGATTCCCTCAAAGATTAGAGGAACACCCTATAAGATATGGTATCCAAAAACAAGGCTTGAGATCAGGAAGCATTCATTCACAGTAAGGGCCGGATCAACGTATCTCGCACTGAAGAGCAACATCAGCCCTACTCCTGATTCTTTTGGATCTTTCAAACGAGTAGCAAAACATGCTCTCCTACAGTATTAGTGAGATTGCCGTTTCAAATTACTGAGTTACAGTGACACGTTTTATCCTTTCTCGTTATGTTTCACAATGATGTTTAAGTTTGTTTGATGCTATGTTGGATTTCTCACGACTGTCTTTTATGGTCGTAATAAATTGAATTGAATTGAATACAACTGACCTATGGATAGTCATCTTCGTAGCCACTATATAGCAGTTATTACGCAGTTGTTTTTACTTTTTGTGAGGTGCATAATGACACCATAGTATACCATGGGCAAGCTCGTCTGATTTTCTGCAGTGATCATGTTACTTTTGGGTTGATTGTCCTACCCTTCTCTGGTTATTTTCTCCTTCATAGATGCGCAGGTTCATAGATGGTGGGCCTTTCCTCAATGATCTCGATAGCTTTTTTTAGCGCTTTCGCTGTTTGTAAGTTGAGTTCTGAGTTTTTCCTATTCTTTCCAGGCACTTTTTTCGCGGCCTGTTCTCGATCACTGTTGTCACATCCGTATGAATGTATTAATAATAAGTAATAAATAAACTCTTTTCCGGAATGGTCCTCCATCCTGTGGGGTCGCCATATCTGACCTCCTCAGTAAATCTATTAGGTTGTCCCATAAGTCTTCGCCGTTTTTTTAACGGTTCACTGCAGATTTCGCCGGCCGTCTCTTGCATAGCGCTGCATAGCTTTCAAAAGAGAATGATTTGCTCTATCAGAACATGTATTGCATTTCTTTTTTCATCAATTTTTAGGTCGTTGAAGTGAAAAGGGAAAAAGTGGAAAAGTAGCCATTTGCGCACTTGTTCTCTTCGCTTAGGCTTGTGATTTTTTTGCGCAGTTTTTATAGCATTTGGAAGACAATGTTCTGTACTACAATAATATGTGTTAGTCCTATTTGCTCAATTGTCCTTTATTGATTTTTAGGCCATCAAATTGGGACGTCCGACTTTTCCGTCCGAATTTTTACCAAAACTCCGGTTCTGTAGTTGGACTTTTTTGCATGGTTCATATGTCGTTTGGAAGAGGATGTCTTGCTCAGTAAGAATTTGTGTCGCGTTTATTGGCTCACGCTGATTTCTGTCGAATATCAACAACTGAAGAAGGAGAAGGAGTTGTTGGTGAAGACGATTTTTCTCTTTTTGGCATTTTGTTGATATTCAATAGAAATCAATAAACGCGACACGAATTCTTATAGAGTAGGACATTCTCTTTCAAATGACATAGAACACCACCCAAAGAGTCCAACCACAGAGCAGGAGCTGTTGGCAAAAACAACCATCCTCCTTCGGACGTCCCAATTTGATGACCTAAAAATCAATAAAGGACAAATGAGAAAATAGGACCAACACGCATCATTGTAGTACAGAACATTGTCTTCCAAATGCTATAAAAACTGCGCAAAAAAATCACAAGCCTAAGCGAAGAGAACAAGTGCGCAAATGGCTACTTTTCCACTTTTTCACTTTTCGCTTCAACGACCTAAAAACTGACAAAATCCATGACGAAAAAAGAAATGCAATACATATTCTGATAGAGCAAATCATTTTCTTTCGAAAACTTTGCAGCGCTATGCAAGAGACCGCCGGCGAAATCTGCAGTGAATCGTTGAAAAAAACGGCGAAGACTTATGGGACAACCTAATAGATGTACCTTAACTCTTAGACACAGGGGTCGCCTTGTTTCTCCTATGTACTCGGCCCCGTAGACCTCACATGCGACAAAGCAGATTACGTAGGAGGTCATGCAGCCCCCTCTTGCTTAGCTGGACAGTTTGACGTAATGCATAGGCGGTCGTACTGCGCACCTGCTGTTGACTGAAGTCAGGTGGTGGAATTTCCGTCACTCTAACTAGACTGGTCCAGGTCACACCTACGTAAGGCTTCTCGCACGCTGTGCTTAAAGCATCCGAGATGTAAGGAAGGCAAAAAGGAATGGGTATATGTCGCGTAGGTGAGCAGCATTGGTAGGTAGGTGGGAACGCCTAAACCAATCAGACCGCATTGAATGGACATGCCGTTCAGAGAGGACGTATTCAATCGGTACCCTGATGGGCTGGCATGTGTTCGGGCTGTGCTCTGCTTGGTTATTATTGGCTGGCGCGCTCCATCCTACCAATGCTGCTCACCTACGCGACATGTACCAAGGAATGTTATCAAGATCAGGATTCTTGGACATTAGCCACAAACTGCCTCCCAGTACAAGGGCCCTTGTTAGGTCCTAGAGGGTATCCGTTGAAACGAGCAATCTGACGGGCTAAATCCATCGAGTCAGATTCGATTGTCATGCCAAGACTTACGGACAGTCAAACCTGGTCAATACTACCGTTCCGTCCTTTCGGGGACGGTGAATTGGTACCAGACTTGTCTGGGATGGATGAACACTAGCCGTATGGCCGAATACGCATTTAAATCGCCTCCACAACATCCCGTAGAAATAGATTGCATGGCGCATCCCAACAGGGTTTGAGCAACGCCGTCCTTTATCCTTAAAACGTATAATTATTACAAATTTTTTCCTATCATATTCTAATACTATGACTATCGCTTCCACCTGACCTTCGCCGCTCCCTCGAATGGTGCTCTCAGAATAGTCATGACAATGACGTACGCTTAGAAGTTTCTAAGGTCGAGATCTCCTTAGAGAGATCAGTAACTACGTGGCCTGGACAGGGAATCCAACCCGATCGTGGGTGTCGGGTCGGGTGGCGCCACCTGCCACTACTCCTACCACCATCAGCTTTTTGTTTTTCACGCAGTGTAGCTGAAAACTGGCACCACGTCGAAGGTTCCAAGCCGTTCCAAGTGTCAAATCTGGACTTCACTACGCCCCGATGGGAATTCCCCTCCAGCTCTTCCACTCTCCGATGCTTATCCGACCTGCTGCCTCTTCGTACGACGTAGCGGACAGGTGATGATCTGCTGCAGCTGACCCCGTTAGATCAATGCCCAGATATGGACTTTCGCACCATCATCGACGTGTGTGGTCTATGTGGCAGGTGCTTCTCTTGTCATCCCACGCCTACATCATCTCGTCTTCTTTCTTATTGATTATCGGACGATGTTGTTCACTTCCTGTTGAGACTACGTCTTCATTCCTTTCTGAATGAGAAGATAAGGCCACCAACCTTTGATGACTCACGGACTTCCTTCCTTTCTTCTTATCGTCAGTTTCCTTCATCCTCGAAACGTCTTCCGTCATTGTTAAGTTTCTATTGTTTTCTACCGTATCCCTAACCGCGCTTTATTTACATTTTTTGTGCTTAATCGGGTATTCCTCCAGGAAATCCTCGAAGAGCTCCGCGGTGTGGTCGAGATGCGATTCGACTGCATAGAGCGGCGAATCTCGCGCTTCTTCTTCCGCTATGGTCATTACCTGGCCGGCAATCCGCTGCCGTTCGTCGTATTTCCAGTGCTTTTCACTATAGCCATGTGTGTAGGTAAGTACGGTGGACCTACCAGTTTCCTTAGGTGAACGCTGTTCAACTGTTTAAGAATTTTCTCAGGTATTTTCGAATAATTTTGAAAGGAGAGAGAGAACGCGAGCTCTCCCGCAAATAGCTGCTCAAAACTCCGTACTTTGCCTATTCCTTTCTACTGATTCTTTTGAGAAGATTGACGAAGTCACGAGGGGAATCACTGAATAAGGATAAAGGATAAAGGGTAAAAGACGGCGTTATTCAATCCTGTTTGGGATGCGCCACGCATTCTACTTCTACGGGATGTCGTGGAGGCGACATGAATGCGTATTTGGCCATACAATGACTTGCGGTGGCCAGCCGATGAACAAGTCAGCGCTCTATCCTTCCCAGACAAGTCTGGTACCAATTCATCGACCCCGGAGGGATGGAAGGCTTGGTTGGCCGGGGCTGGAAATCCGAACCAGGAACCTGGTATCGGGTGCACGCGACAGTCGCGCCTCCTCCGACTGCGCTACACGCGCCCCAATCACTGAATATAAGGGTTTTTCAAATTAGTCTTAAATTTTTCGAAAATTACTAGGTTATGTATTTATTTTGTGCTCTGCAATTGAATAAATTGAATGAGGGTTTGATTGGATAATAAGAACAGTCTGATTTGCTTTTTGAAATAACTTATGACGAAGCCGTACTGAACATTTACGGTGCGAATCCGGCTTTGTTCTGAGATTTGTTTATTTATTTATTTATTTATTTATTTATTTATTTATTTATTTAGTTAGTTAGTTAGTTACGGGCACGTGCAGCGCAGTCGGAGGAGGTGCCGGCTGTCGTGTGCACCCAATACCAGGTTCCTGGTTCCGCCCAGGCCAACCAAGCCCTCTATCCCTCCGGGGTCGTTGAATTAGTCCCAGACTTGTCTTGGAAGGATAATAAAGGATAAAGGGTAAAAGACGGCGTTATTCAATCCTGTTTGGGATGCGCCACGCATTCTACTTCTACGGGATGTCGTGGAGGCGACATGAATGCGTATTTGGCCATACAATGACTTGCGGTGGCCAGCCGATGAACAAGTCAGCGCTCTATCCTTCCCAGACAAGTCTGGTACCAATTCATCGACCCCGGAGGGATGGAAGGCTTGGTTGGCCGGGGCTGGAAATTCGAACCAGGAACCTGGTATCGGGTGCACGCGACAGTCGCGCCTCCGACTGCGCTACACGCGCCCCAATCACTGAATAGAAGGGTTTTTCAAATTAGTCTTAAATTTTTCGAAAATTACTAGGTTATGTATTTATTTTGTGCTCTGCAATTGAATAAATTGAATGAGGATTTGATTGGATAATAAGAACAGTCTGATTTGCTTTTTGAAATAACTTATGACAAAGCCGTACTGAACATTTACGGTACGATTCCGGCTTTGTTCTGCGATTCGTTTATCTATTTATTTATTTATTTATTTATTTAGTTAGTTAGTTAGTTAGTTAGTTAGTTAGTTAGTTACGGGCACGTGCAGCGCAGTCGGAGGAGGTGCCGGCTGTCGTGTGCACCCAATACCAGGTTCCTGGTTCCGCCCAGGCCAACCAAGCCCTCTATCCCTCCGGGGTCGTTGAATTAGTCCCAGACTTGTCTTGGAAGGATAATAAAGGATAAAGGGTAAAAGACGGCGTTATTCAATCCTGTTTGGGATGCGCCACGCATTCTACTTCTACGGGATGTCGTGGAGGCGACATGAATGCGTATTTGGCCATACAATGACTTGCGGTGGCCAGCCGATGAACAAGTCAGCGCTCTATCCTTCCCAGACAAGTCTGGTACCAATTCATCGACCCCGGAGGGATGGAAGGCTTGGTTGGCCGGGGCTGGAAATTCGAACCAGGAACCTGGTATCGGGTGCACGCGACAGTCGCGCCTCCGACTGCGCTACACGCGCCCCAATCACTGAATAGAAGGGTTTTTCAAATTAGTCTTAAATTTTTCGAAAATTACTAGGTTATGTATTTATTTTGTGCTCTGCAATTGAATAAATTGAATGAGGATTTGATTGGATAATAAGAACAGTCTGATTTGCTTTTTGAAATAACTTATGACAAAGCCGTACTGAACATTTACGGTACGATTCCGGCTTTGTTCTGCGATTCGTTTATCTATTTATTTATTTATTTATTTATTTAGTTAGTTAGTTAGTTAGTTAGTTAGTTAGTTAGTTACGGGCACGTGCAGCGCAGTCGGAGGAGGTGCCGGCTGTCGTGTGCACCCAATACCAGGTTCCTGGTTCCGCCCAGGCCAACCAAGCCCTCTATCCCTCCGGGGTCGTTGAATTAGTCCCAGACTTGTCTTGGAAGGATAATAAAGGATAAAGGGTAAAAGACGGCGTTATTCAATCCTGTTTGGGATGCGCCACGCATTCTACTTCTACGGGATGTCGTGGAGGCGACATGAATGCGTATTTGGCCATACAATGACTTGCGGTGGCCAGCCGATGAACAAGTCAGCGCTCTATCCTTCCCAGACAAGTCTGGTACCAATTCATCGACCCCGGAGGGATGGAAGGCTTGGTTGGCCGGGGCTGGAAATTCGAACCAGGAACCTGGTATCGGGTGCACGCGACAGTCGCGCCTCCGACTGCGCTACACGCGCCCCAATCACTGAATAGAAGGGTTTTTCAAATTAGTCTTAAATTTTTCGAAAATTACTAGGTTATGTATTTATTTTGTGCTCTGCAATTGAATAAATTGAATGAGGATTTGATTGGATAATAAGAACAGTCTGATTTGCTTTTTGAAATAACTTATGACAAAGCCGTACTGAACATTTACGGTACGATTCCGGCTTTGTTCTGCGATTCGTTTATTTATTTATTTATTTATTTATTTATTTAGTTAGTTAGTTAGTTAGTTAGTTAGTTAGTTAGTTACGGGCACGTGCAGCGCAGTCGGAGGAGGTGCCGGCTGTCGTGTGCACCCAATACCAGGTTCCTGGTTCCGCCCAGGCCAACCAAGCCCTCTATCCCTCCGGGGTCGTTGAATTAGTCCCAGACTTGTCTTGGAAGGATAATAAAGGATAAAGGGTAAAAGACGGCGTTATTCAATCCTGTTTGGGATGCGCCACGCATTCTACTTCTACGGGATGTCGTGGAGGCGACATGAATGCGTATTTGGCCATACAATGACTTGCGGTGGCCAGCCGATGAACAAGTCAGCGCTCTATCCTTCCCAGACAAGTCTGGTACCAATTCATCGACCCCGGAGGGATGGAAGGCTTGGTTGGCCGGGGCTGGAAATTCGAACCAGGAACCTGGTATCGGGTGCACGCGACAGTCGCGCCTCCGACTGCGCTACACGCGCCCCAATCACTGAATAGAAGGGTTTTTCAAATTAGTCTTAAATTTTTCGAAAATTACTAGGTTATGTATTTATTTTGTGCTCTGCAATTGAATAAATTGAATGAGGATTTGATTGGATAATAAGAACAGTCTGATTTGCTTTTTGAAATAACTTATGACAAAGCCGTACTGAACATTTACGGTACGATTCCGGCTTTGTTCTGCGATTCGTTTATTTATTTATTTATTTATTTATTTATTTAGTTAGTTAGTTAGTTAGTTAGTTAGTTAGTTAGTTACGGGCACGTGCAGCGCAGTCGGAGGAGGTGCCGGCTGTCGTGTGCACCCAATACCAGGTTCCTGGTTCGGATTTCCTGCCCAGGTCTACCAGGCCTTCCATCTCTTCAGGGTCAGTGAATTGCTACCCGACTTGTCTGAGAAGGAAGCGAAGCGCTGACTTGCTGGGTGCGTGTGGCGCAGTCGGAGGAGATGCCGACTGTCGCGTGCACCCGCTACCAGGTTCCTGGTTCGGATTTCCCGCCCAAGCCAACCAAGCCCTGTATCCCTCCGGAGTCGGTGAATTGGTCCCAGACTTGTCTGGGAAGAATAAAGCGCTGAGTTGCTCCTCGGCTGGCCACCGCAACTCTTTGTACAGCCTAATACGCATTCAAATCGCCTCCATGTCATCCCATAGAAGTAGAATGTTTGGCGTATCCCAAAAAAGAGCCGTTCTTTCTCCTTCATTTGTATTTATTTCTCTAAACTACTACAAGTACAATCTTGATAATAAAAATTACAACAAAAAAGCAAATACCATCTACAGGTGTTATCTAGCTGAAAAAGAAAATGGAGGACGAAGACTAAGGCATCAGTATGTTATGGATTCAGATGTAGGTCCAGAAAATTTAATTTTTTAAATGCTTCATAATTTCTAGAAAGACTGCCTTTTGCCCTCATATGAATGAATCGTCCTATGGGAGAAAAAGAAGAGCATACCATTTCGTTCTCGTGATTTCAGCGTGCTTTTAACCCGTTAGTAAAATCATGGGGCGCGTGATAGCACAGTTGGAAGAGGCGCCAGCTGTCACGTACATCCAATCATAGGTTCCTGGTTCGGCTCCTCCGCCCAGGCCAACTATGTTTTCCATTCTCCGAGGTCTATAAATTTTTACAGGCTCGTCTAGAAAGGGTAAAACGCTGGCCTGTACATCGACTGACTACCACAAGTCTTTTAAATTGTCTCCACGACCTGTGGATGTAGAATACGTGGCGCACACCACGTATAAGATCTACTAACGCTGATTATTCTTTTCTTTTATTATAAATCCTATCGTCATAATGATATATAGGCCGACCACCTAGCATAAATATGGTTTGATGAAAGGATTTTCGGAGTCGAAATTTCTAAGGCACCTGTCAGAGTCGTTGGTCACTGTATAGGACCAATGCGCATTGAAATTGCCTCCATAACTTCCCGTAGAAGTAGAATGCGTGGCGCATTCCAAAAGGGATTGAATGATGCCGTCCTTTGTCCTCGACCTTTCAATAAAGGGGCAAGGAATCACATGAAAATAACTCGTCTCTACCAATCCAAAGCTCCCAATCTGCAGATTGATCCTTATACTGTTTGAATGTGTCACTTTTTTGAGAAGAGAAATTACTAAAGAGTGTGGCTTTACATTCTTTCTTGAGCTGGAGTTCATCGCTGCCCGAAAGCAGAATGTGCGGGTTCGAGTCCCGCCTGGAGCAGAAGTTTTGATCGCATCAAAACATACATCTAAGAACTGAAGGAAGCCTCTGACAGGCAAATTACAGCGTGTACGGAGATCATGTCCCAGGTGGAACATGTAGCGAAGGCGCGTCGCAGGGGTACGGGAACTCTCCGTTGTTTCTACCGTAACCTCATCGACCAATCAGGCACCGGCTCGGCCCGCACGCAGCGCCATGATTGGCTGAGGCGACTGCGGTAGGAGCAGCGGCGCGTTCCCGCACCCCCGCGGTGTGTGTTTATGACGTGCACCACTCAAGTTTTTCAGGAAGCAATCGGCTCTTGACGACTTTATCTTTAAAAAATACCTTATTTCCTGTATAAGTTTATCTATGAATTTCCCTTCAATTCCTTTTTTAGGCTATTTGCGTAATTATTATGCGCTCTAGTAAACGTACGTTTTAGGATTTCTCCATTTGCATCCAATCACGGACGCAGTGTATCTGTTCACACCGGTCGGAGCTCCTAGCAAAATGGAACGGCAATCAATTCACGAGAAATGGCCTCTCAGCTACGATAACTATATCGCCGGACGAGCTGTTACTCAGAATCGTGAGATTCAGGTGGGTGATAGCGTTCCGAAAGAATTTACGGTACTAGTCGTTAATGTGGCCTACATGTCGAGGAGGGAACGCGTCAGCCAATCGCAGTAAGTCGGAGCGTCGGCTGAACACACGCCAACCAATTAAGGCGCCATACAGGCCCCAATTAAATGGCGCAACCGTTCGATTTATGCCGCTGGATTCATCAACGACCAACCCGCGGGTAAAGGGGTAGAGATACCCACGATGAAGCCTGCGTCTCTAACTCTTGCCTTATCTCTACCTGACTCTTCTTTTATCTCTATCTCCTATACCCCGCACACCCACGGGTTCAATTGTTGATGAATCCGGCCCCTGAACGGTGAGCTGCATCGGCCCTTACCCATGTAGGCCACATAAATGCCCAGTACCAAAAAGGGTGTCGTTCGTTCAAAAACGCTTATTGTAGGTGATAGCGTTGTCCAAAGATGGCGGAAACATACTGGAGCACCAATATGCCGAAGCGGTATTCCGGCTAGATCGATATATTCAGAAGCGGTAAGCAGGCCTTCCAACCGCAGGCCTTATAGTTTGGCCAGGTACTTTATGCTTTTCTTTTTCAGAGTTCGCGTTCTCTACAATCACCACTATTACTCCTATTTTGATCTCTGTCTACAGTATAAAGGTGAGTAGCTCCTTCGATCGATAAATCGATTTCTGATCGATCGATAGCATGTTTTAGGTGGTGGATGTCCGGCGAATAAGCATGTTCATGTCCTATCCGATCTCTACAATCACGGATTTAACGTCACATTCCCGTACTTCCGTTTTGGAACTGAGTAAGTCGACAGTTTCAAACCGTAGCTCGTCACCTAGTCCAACAGCGGTCTGCCTGGTTTCTTACCGCAATCCTGCTGCAACCAATCACAGTGATTTCTAGCCGCTGTATTGATCTCCCCTCTCCGCTGTATTGATCTCCCCTCTTCTTATCTGGATTTTTCAGAGGCGGCTACATCGGCGGAGCGCTTGGTGGCGTTCAACTGATGAAAACTGAGAGCGGCGCCAGTATTCTGGCCAGCGCCCGAGCATGGTTCCTGATCTATCACCTGAAGTTCTTCCCGACTGAGACCAGCTATATCTCAGGGCTGTGGGAACATGTAAGCCCCTTTTTTGTCCACTCTCTTCTTCTATTCTCCTGAGCGTTTAGTCCCGCGCAGTCGCAGGGTCCGCTGTTCTTGTGATCTGTCGCCACCTTATTCTATCAAGGCCGTCATCTGCCGTGGCGCCGACTTCGGCGAGATCTCTCTTGATGACGTCCTTCCATCTTTTCCTTGGGGCTCCTCTCGGACGCTTTCCGGGTGCTTCGAAATCTAGCGCCAACCTTGTGGGGTGATCCTCTGGTCTTCTGAGGACGTGTCCGTACCACCTCATGCGCTGCTCTCTCATCTTCAGCTGGATCGGGGCTGTCTTCATCACTGCCCTAGCATCCTCGTTTCGCACCCTGTCCCGACGGGTCCATCCACATGCCCATCTCAGCATCCTCATCTCCGCCGCGTGCAGTTGCCGCTCCTGCGCCTTACCCAGGGTCCAGCACTCACTGCCGTAGAGGAGGGCAGGTCTCACAACTGTTCTATAGAGCTTGCCTTTGAGCGTCCTGGAGCATCTACGATCGCAGAGGATCCCTGTGGACTCCCTCCACTTGAGCCAGGCTGCGATTATCCGTCCCCTGACCGCCTGGTCCACACTTCCTTCCTCGGATAGGTCACTTCCGAGGTAGCGGAAATCTTCCACCTTCTCGATCGCTTCCCCTTGGCAGTTAAGGGTCGATCCAGCGCACTGCTCAGAGCTGATGAACTTGGTCTTCTTCACGTTCAGCCGTAGGCCGTTGCCTGCGAGGGCTCTCTGCCACAGGTGCACCTTCTCCTCCAGCTCCTCCTGGTTGTCGGCTACTAGGGCGATGTCGTCCACGTAGAGGATCATCCTGAGAGGGCCTTCCTCGAGGTGGTTCACTATAGAGTCAAGCGTTAGCACGAAGAGTAACGCACTCAGAGCCGACCCTTGGTGTACTCCCCCTGTGATGTCCACTTTCCTTGTCACCCCGTGTGGAGTTCGTATTGCCGCTTTCGAGCCTTCGTACATATCCTTTACGACCGTGATCAGATGTTCCGAGACATCCCCCTCGAAGGGCATTCCAGAGTACAGACCGGGGTAGCCTGTCGTGGGCCTTCTCCAGGTTCAGAAATGCCGGGTGGCAGGGTTTTCGTTTCTCCCGATATTTCTCCACCACCTGGCGAGCGATGAAGATGACGTCTGTGGTGGACCTCTTGGGCATGAAGCCCCACTGCATCTGGGAAATGGGTACCATCTCCCTCAGCCTCGATTCGACCAGTCGTTCGTAGATCTTGATCGTGTGCGAGATCAGTTTGATCCTTCCGTAGTTGGAGCATTCAGAAGCGTCTCCCTTTTGCTTGAAGATGGGGACCACGGTGCTGTTCCTCCAGTCATCCGGTATCTTAGCTTCTTTCGTGATTCTGTTGAGGAACTGCGTCAGCCAGTTGATTCCGAGGTCCCCGAGCACCTTCCAAGCCTCTACTGACACACCGTCAGGCCCTGGTGCCTTTCCGCGTTTCATCTTCCCTATGGCCTTGCGAACCTCTTCTTGCGTCCAGGGTGGGATGGTTCCTTCCGTTGGTTGTTCCTCCTCGGCCTCCCGACGAGGGAACTCCTCGTTCAGGAGTTCTTTGAATGAAGTACTCCTCCCATCTCTCTCTTGACCTCAACCGTCTTAACACCCTACCGTCAGCACTCTTCGAGAATACCTTTTTTGTCCACGAATACCTTTTTGTCCACTCTATCGATTGAAAAAGATCGATAATCGATTTTTTAGGAGCTCCATCGTCATCTGTCCGAGTATCCGGAGGATCCGTACATAAAGATCACCCACTTCCATTCGCAGACCTTAGCCGATGAGCTGAAGAGAAACGCCGATTCTCTGAGTGAGTTCAGCTGTTAAACCCTAAAAATTAGGATTTTGAATTTTTATGTCTGATTCAATTCTAAAATTTATATACAAATTATATCGTGTAGAAGTACTGTCTCCTAGTGCAAAATTCTGTGATGCTTTTGGAATAGCTTTTAGTTTAGAAATATTAGGAGTATTCAGCGATGAATTATTGAACAGTTCACCTGCAGTTGACCCCTGATACTTCAAAATAAGTCTCGCAACAATCAGACACATCTATCTATCATAAACTCATTTTTTAATTTTTTTTTCAAATTTTTTAATAGTGTAGTTCTTCTAGATGTGTTCACTTGTCTTATCTGCTGGAGTAACATTATTTTTTTCCATTTTTGAAAATTTTTTCAATAGTGTATTCGTTTCGATGGATGGGTTTAAGACATGACATAACGATTAGCTCCCAAAAAATTCGTTCCTAATTAATTTCTTTCTTACTACAGCAATTTCTATTCTGGTCAGTTATACAAATTACGCTCAATTTTTCAAATTCCAATGGAATTGCCACGATTTGAGGATCTATCCTAATCCGGGGGGGGGGGGGGAGTTATATAGTGATTTGCATGTCGAACTGCTTCTAGTTTTTTATGGGAACTTCAATTGCTATTCCATGATGTGAGGGTTTTTATTGAAATTCAGGGAATGCGGTTATGCGGTTTGGAATGACGTACGCATCTGACACTTCACGATTGCCCCTCCCGACTAGGATAGATCCGAATTCGCTTCTATGCTTTCGGTCCTAATTTTTTATTTTAATTCTTTTTCCCTTTCATTTTGATTGCTAAATTCAAGTGTTCTCTCCACAGAGACCTCTTCCACTCCTTCAGTTTGTGCGGGTTTTCAACTCCAGTTTTTGTTTCGCGCTAGATTCCAGTACTGCTCTACTCTACAGTTGTGGCTCAGACTGGATTAGTTTAGATTGTTGTCTGCTTCCTTTGGCTTCAACTTTGATTGATTCACTATCTGTTCCTTTGTTTTTCGTTGCTTTCACGATTTTCGATTTTTGTGCAACTTTTGTAAATATTTTTTCGCCTGGTCAATGGTGTTAACTATTAGCCTTTCATTGTTTAATTTAAAAGTGTAATTTATCATTTCATATTACAATAATCCGTAATACATATCATTACGTCATCCATTATTTTACACTTCAGAGACTTATCATTCTGAAAGCTGATACAGCTCTGGGTGCGCGGTAACGCAGTCGAAATGGGCGTCGGCAACTTATAAGATAAAAATCAAAACGTGAGAGGAAAATCCTACACTCATTTTGTTCCTACCTTTATAAGGATATAAGAAAATAAGCCCAAAGTATATAAGAGCTTCTTCGGAACCCCTCACTAAGGAGGGGAGCTCTTATAAGTATATACAACAGAAGTGCGACCCTCCTTGGCTTGTGACAGTGGCAATCCTCAAACTTGGGTAATTAAACCACCAAAACCTATGTTTCAGCTAACATTTTCTCTAGCATGAATGTTACTACCTAATGTCTGTACTTTTTTCAGTGCCCCGCTTCGTCGTCGCGTTCATTCTCCTGCTCATATTTTCAATGCTCTGCTCAATATCCTTCGTGGATGGCACGCACTATGTCGACTGGACAGTGAGCAAGCCAGTATTGGCGATCCTCGGTGGGTCCTTAACCAAAAATTCGTAGACAAAACCTGTCTGCGCTATTTTTTGTTATGTTCTGGGCCTTTACATTTACAGATCTAATGCCCTCACTTTCAGGAGTTGTCAATGCGCTAATGGGTATTCTCACGTCGGTTGGCTTGCTGCTGCTATTTGGTATGCCCTACTGCGAAATCATATCGGTGATGCCATTCCTTGTCGTAGGTGAGCTTCTCTGAAGACTTTCTTTACAAATGTCGCTAAATGGAGCATCTTCTATGTGCGAGAAGCGCAAAGAAGAACTTCACTATTCTCCAAGCATACATATTATGCTTCCTTGAGATGATTTTGATGATTTTTTACAACGCTTTTTCGAGACTGTCGAGATTTTCGTCCGCTGTTTCCCATCTTTTTCCTGTAGCCATGAGATCCGACGCCGATTCAGGTAGTTCGGATCCGTCTTTTTCAAACACTGTTAAAAGAACGTTGCGAATAATGGCAATTTTCCAAAAGCCACGAACCTTGAGATAGTTCGGGTGAAGCTAGCGTTAAAAACAACAAATTTTCGTGTGAGCGAAATAACTAGTTCCTCTTCCGACTTCATATCGGATATCCGAATTATATAGGATGTCAGATTTTTGACCAAAATCAGTTATCTGAAATACACGAAAATCCGGTCTGGCAAAAATCACTTTTCAATAATGGGAGCTTTTCAAAAATACCACTGTTCGCATAATCCCTTTAACCGATGTCCAAAAAAATAATATTAAGTTGGTGAAAAAGTCATTAACCAAAGATTTTCAATGTCTTTTAAGATTTAACAGGAACTTCCAAGGACTGTTTGGTGCCACTTACTTGTAGCACAAACCTTCCAGAATATTTCAAAATACAGGAACTTCCAAGGACAAAATATTATAAAAATGTAATCTTCAGAATAATAATATTTACATTTTTCCGCCATCTCCGTGACTCGGACAAGTCTTCGCGACTGAATATCGCCCAGTTGTGAAGCTCTCCTTGCTCAATTTCGTAATAAGAACTTTCTTGAGATCGCGTTTAAACCCCTCCCCCCCCCCCTCGTGCAATCGATTCGGTCAGGTGGTCACGAAGGAGCGCGCTTGCATACCGCACAGTGGAGCCGACGCGGGACAAGGCGTCCGGCGCACTTGGATCGTCAGCTGCTGGGCAGCGTTTCTTAACGTTTCTGAACGTCGTGATTCAGAAGACGCGCCGTCGATGTCGTTCAACTTTCCTGCGGATAGGGAAGGCACTCCAGGGTGGATGCCATCCAATCTGTTCGTGTGGAAACTGCTTCTGTCGCTCAGGAGGAGTCCGCGGCTGGGTTCTGCGCTACAGGTGGAAAAATGCGCAGAAAACGCCAGCAAATTGTATAAACGTCAAAAACCCTCAGATCTTACGTAGTGCAAAAACGCCACCACGAAGGAAAGTCGAACCCCGATCTCACTCGGCGAAACCCCGTCACTACCCACTGCGCCCCGAGCCGCTTGGCTGCGGCGTCATCGCAGACGTACAAGAGCGCACGAGAGAGCCAACGCGCAGTTTCCGCGCTCCACCGCGAACACCTCACCGAATCGATTGCACGAGGGGGGGGGGTAAACGCGATCATTTCTTGAGAACGTCGTCACGGAGATGAATCCTGAGAGCGAATTCATCAACGACTTACGTAACTTTAACGGAGAACTGTAAGCGAAAAGCTCAGATAACGCTGCTTATCAAGTGATATGGTGAGTGATAAGCCGCGTTATCTGAGCTTTTCGCTTACAGTTCTCCGTTAAAGTTACTTAAGTCGTTAATGAACCCGGCCCCAAGGTTCCCTTAGTTAACCATACTCGGAAGGCCTAGTGGCTCCCTCAAGGAGAACTACAACATCAAGGCGGACATTCACCAGAGGAAGGTAATGCTGTGTTGTTGGGAATGCTCTATCATAAGCTCCTTGTCGACGGCACCGCATTGACAGCGAACATCTACGCTACCCAGCTGCAGAAGCTGAGCGAGGCCATGTCACGGAAACGGCGAGGGCGGAAGAATGTCTACCTTCTTCACGACAATGCTCGCCCAAGGGCGTCTCGCCAGAAGTTACAGGAGCTCAGGTAGGTGGTGCTGCCCCACCCACCCTATTCGCCAGGTCTTGCGCCATCGGACTACTAGCTCTTCCGAGCTCTCAAGCAACACCTAAGCCTCTGTTATACTCCCGCGGGAGCATCCGCGGAACGTCCGCGGACCAATGGTGCACGGCGGAGGCGGGCGTGGCGAGGCGCGGCGATTGGCCAGGTGAGGAGTCTCGGCGCGATTCCCGTCCTTCAGCGGATGCTCCCGCGGGAGTATAACTCAGGCCTAAGGGATAGGTGCTAGAACGATCGAACCGAACTGGAGTCCGAGGTGGCGCACTTCTTCGAGTCACAGCCGACTTCATTCTGGAAGAAAGGAATTCGTGATCTCTTCATCAGATGGCAGAAGGTTGTAGGTATAAGTGGTAGTTACTTCGTAGATTGAAGTCGCTCACAAAAGAAGCAATAAAATTTTGAAAAAAAATAAATCGGCGTTGGATCCAGTGTCTATTCCCCTGAGAACTCTTTCTTTCTGAAGAAAATCTCCAACAAGGACCTCGGAATGTTCAGTGCCTTCGCTTCGGCCAACTTGTCTCTGTTTTCTGAAGAAAATCTCCAACAAGGACCTCGGAATGTTCAGTGCCTTCGCTTCGGCCAACTTGTCTCTGTTTATCCACGTTGACAAATTTTTCGTTACAGTTTTTTTCGATTATCACCTCATATACATAGCTCTCTCTCTTCAGCTGTTGGCACGGACAACATGTTCCTCATGGTGGCAGCTATTCGAAGAACCTCCAGAAGTCTGCCTGTTGCTGAACGAATGGCAGAATGCATGTCCGACGCCGCCGTCTCTATTCTGATTACGGCCACAACAGGTAAGATGGCAAAGGAGCAATAGATAGGTTGTGTTCAACAGCCTAAGAAAAGTTTGAAATTCGAAAATCTAGAAAATTGTCTTAATTATCATACGAACTTCTGTCTGTACTCTTTTAGAGCTTGCAGTCCTGGAGCAAATTTTGATAAGGTTTAATTACCCAAGTTCGAGGTAGTTCTATAAAAAAATCCGACCCAGTGCACATTCTGATAAGAAAAATTTTGGCAGATATGCCGAACCGGAGAGGTTGACTGAGAATTTTGTGTTGCAAAGTGCGCTCTTGCCGTATACCTCAAACTTGGGTAATTAAACTTTTATAATACTAAAACATACAAAACACATACAATACATACATAAGCGATTAGCAACGAAATAATAAATCTGAAATAGGCCAAAAAGCCTACTTCTAGTTGCCCATGGAGCAAGGTGTTCAAAGAGTCTATGCCCATTTTGAGGGCGAATGGGTAGGAATGAGGCGGTGAATGCTGTCTAATGTTTAACAGTCGTTTTTACGCTCCGCTTCATCTGATGAGGCATACCAGCGACAGAACGTCGTGAACATCAACATTTCATCCATACGATTCATACAAGCCTTTCGATTACAAAGAATATTGAACGACAATTCGGTATAGATAGTAACTGCTGAAATAATGGTCGTTCTAATTGTGAGTTCTTCAGACGCGTTCTCGTTTGGAGTTGGTGCCATCACCTCGCTGCCGGCTGTGCATATTTTCTGCGTCTACACCGGAGTGGCAATCTGGTTCGCGTTCATCTATCAGGTTGGTGTCTCGAAGTCCGTCAGCACACCTGTTGGAAGGTGTCGCCGTTGTTTCAGCTGGCCAAAGTGGTTACAATTCTCCCTAGTCTGCTCTATGGCACTGGAAAGAATAATTTTATTTTATTCTTCGTAGCAAAAATACGGTCGAAGGTTAAAATAAGTGAAGAAATGGTAGCTTTCCCTAATTTCCAGCACATTTAGATCACTTTCTTCGCTGCTCTACTGGCGATGTTCACCAGGCTTGAAGAGAACGGAAGGAATACCGTTTTTGGACGACGCGCACTGCAGGAATCTGACATCAAAGTCAGTTTATTTCTTAAAGTATTTATTTGCACATAAATTACATATCTTCGATAAACAGCAAAGAATGAGCTTGATCGATGTTGTTTAGGTTGCCACATGGTCGCAACGTTGGTTCAATCTCGGTTCCAAACCAGATCCGCTCAAAGGAACCGACATCAAAGAGGCTGCGATTTCGGGATTCTTCCGTGATTGGTAAGTTCATTTGCGGCCTTCCGTCAAGAAAAACAGGATCTATCCACAAGCACGATTTTGCCATACGGCCACAAAATCTACACCGTAACCCTAGGCGTCGAGTGATGCGTACTTTGTGCAATCGCAGAACCAGGCTAGGGAAGGGACTCCAGGGAGTGTGCCATCCAAGCTGCTCGTGTAGAAACTGTTTCGGCGCTCAGGGAGAGTCCGCGGCTGGGTTCTGCGCCCTTCGAGCGGCGAAGCGCATATGGCCGGAAAATGCGCAAAAAAATGAACCAAGGTCACGTACGCGTCAAGACCCTCAAATCCCGAGAAGTCACCTGAGAAACAAGTATGCCAGAACACAGGGGAATCGAACACCCGACCTCCCTCACATGAAGCGACCCTCTATCCACTGCACCACGACTCGCTTGGCTGGAGTGCCATCGCTCGTCCATAACAGATCGATCGCATCTCAACGTGGACGCCGACGCGCGATTTCTAACCTAGGAGGGTGCAGACAGAAAAAGATTACGGTGTTGAAATTGTGGCCGTATGGTAGTATCATTTCTATGGATCTGTCCTGGTTGAAGGGGGAGGGCACCGCTAGAAAAGCAAAGCCAACATTACAGGGTAACCGGTCAACGGTAGGCATTTACATAGAAGGTCCTCTCTAAGGCTAGCTGACTGTGTGATTTTTGTGAAATAGTGCACTTTAAGAGTTGTCGTCGTTGTCAAAAATACTAAGCGAAGTGCCCGCCCGCTAGGATTGATCCGAAAAACATCCCAACTAGTTCCCTATTGCGGACTTGTTGTCTGTACGACTGAAAGAATTTTGACATCAAGGGTGGAGAGCTTGCATGCAATCTGAATGAAGGTTCTTCCATAAAAATTTACAAGGTCTCTTATCTTCGTCCTTTCTATCGCTTGGCATACGGACGTCGTTCAAGAGTAGGCAGAAGCCTGAAAAGCTCTCGCGAAATTAAGTGAGTTCTTAATTGCCTTGACCTGACCGACATCCGTCGTTGAGTCTCGCTTAATTATGCCCCTGGCAGAAATGAACCTGTCCACTTGAATTTTTAAGCCCTTGATTTTCAACAACAAGTAATTTCATGCTGCTTTTGGGGTTCCTCTTGTTACGGCGATCCGTTTGATACCAAATTTGCACGGAAGCTATCCATTTGAAGATTTGCCGTTCCCTTTCAATCGTGAATTTCTCCCAATTTAACCAGTGTTTCATAGTGTTTTGTATAGCGCAGTTGAATGAGTCGCCGGCTACCGCGTGAGCTCAAATTGATCGAAGGTGCGGGTATAGCGCACGCATGCGTGCTTTGCAATCCGAAAATGTTGCTACGTTGGTAAGAGGCAAACTGTCTTCGAAGGACGTGTTATTCGGTATACCACCGCAAGCCATTGTGTATGCCAGATGCGCTTTCAAAGCGCACCCACGATATGCCATAGCGGTCGAAGGCACGGCGCATCCCACAGCAACTTTTATTCTGCATCGCTAAAGGAAGCAAATCACTGACTACCTGCAGCTCTTTCCCATTACCTTGACTATGAGCTATCCATATCCTGTCCATGTTTGACTTTAAAAAGTCTTCATACGCCCCTTAGCGCTCAAAAAAAAACATGTATTGGAAGCAACAATGTATGTAGGGCTGTGTAAGCAACCCTCTTCTACATACATTTTTAAACCACATTTCAAATCACTAAAACATAGTCCACTAAGTCACCAAACTCCGGCGGTTTGCCTCCGACACCGGCGACGAGCCGACTCTAGGACGGCTCCTTCACCTGAAGCACACATGTTAAACGACTTCAGCTAACGAAACGAGAACCAACCAGCAACGAAAATCGACGTAAACGACGCGAAACATTGAGAAACAAGCGAAAGCCCAATAGGCTTTGCGCAATTCCCAGCGCACCAGTCGCAGCGACCGCTCACACCTCACGAGACACACTGCGTCACCTCGGGAGTGCTGTGCCTGCGGAGGCGGGAGCCGCGTTGGGACCTATGTGTGCCGCAGGCAGCACCTGGGCAGTTGATTGCTGCAACCTGCAGCACCTTGGCAGCACTCCACCTGCAATTGTCGAGCTATAGGGCGTATTCAGATAATGACGGGCGCCGAGGAGAGAAGCAAACGTTCCTGCAGCACATTCGCAGCACCTCCCGCTTGGGATTAAAGGCCCCCGCAGACTTCTGCGGGCAGCGGCGGGCGGCGGACGGGGAAATCGATGAGTCAAACCGGCCAGCGGCGACGGCGAGGTACTGTAGTCTTTCTAGTTGGGACCCCGCCGCGGAAGGGCAGAGCGCAGATAAACTCTCCTGGCACCGCTGGAGTGCCACCGTCTCGTATAGGCCCCCACAGAGTTCTGCGGCAGCGCCGCGGCCCTATGCTTAACCATAGGGCAAAGACGCAGAGCTCGTCGCCGGCGGCGTCCCTGCCCTATAGCCGCGTGCACACTCCGTTGCGGCAGCGCGGCAGCCACGGTGAAGCATAGCGCGGAGGGGCGGAGTCACACCGCGGCAGCGGAGCCCGCAGTGAGGGGGGTGTGCACACTTCGCTGCCGCAGTGCTGCCGGCAGCGGCCGCAGCGACAATGGCAGCGAGGAATGACCCGGGCATTCCTCACTGTCGCTGCGTGCGGCCGCGGCGCAGTTCAACAGTGCCGCAGTGTGCGGGACCAGCTCCGCCCACATTCCACTGCCTGCTGCTCGCTGCAAAGTGTGCATGCGGCTTATCCTTAACCATAGCGGCGAGCGGCGTTACCGCAGAACTCTGTGGTGGCCTTATGATTCAAATCATTTCCGGCGGTGCCGCTGGCGGTGAGCTCTGCGTCCCTGTCCTATGATGAAGGATAGGGCAGTGGCAATGCCGCAGAAGTCTGGGGCCTTTAACACTTCGTGCCGGCGTAGCACCTCCGCAGCATGTGCTGCAATTTCTCTTCCGCCACCCCCTGCCTCATTGACCAATCACAATCGAGGGGCGATCCCGTAGCACATGCTGCCCAACAACCGACCAATCAATAAAGGTTGGGACCTACTGTCCAACAACTCCCGTTCTGATAGAGTACGTTCCATTGGGATCCCCACTTTCGCAGCGTCCATTAAGCACCTGAATAAAGTAAACCTCCCATAACTAATCAAGACCTGTTGCGAGCCATACAGCCTGCTAGTTGTCTACAAAGGTAGTAACTCAGCGAGTGATTCTTCAACTAACAAAAGTACGCGACCGAGGATTCGATTTACTGAAAGCTAAATCCTAGGTATGCTCCGCTTCTGATGCATCGAGTCGTTCGAGTTATCTCTATGGTGTGGTACGTCATCTACCTGTACTTTGCCTACTACGGAGTCACTCAGATCAAGGTAGGGTTTAACTGAGACTTTTTCAGAGTTCAGTCGCACTATGACCATGTGCTAATTTTTTTTTCTGTTGCTTTCTTTAAAACCTTAAAATCCAATCAAGTCTCCACTGCCTAGAAATATAAAAGGGAAACTGGAATCTATGTCTCTGTTGTAATGACGCAGACTAGATCATGCTTTCTCATGTCTAGGAATCCATGGAAGCTTAACTGCTTGCTGGTTGTTCAATCCCATAATGTCATCCAGATCTTCCAGTCGCCCTTAGGTCACTTATTGCTAGTAAATTTGTGTTGAGCTAACTAAGTGAAATGCCTTATTTGGTGAGCATTCATGTTTCAGTCTTATGATTGATATGTTCTGATTTCTTTTCATCTCTCTTCACTTGTTCTCACCTTAAGGGTATTGTACGACAGCCTTTGAATAAATAATTAAATAAATAAAATGATTTAGAATTCCCTAATGCTTAACAAAACTTCAATCTAACTCTATTTGTAGGACTAGTTCAATTTAAGCTCCTCACTTTGATGTCTTGAAAAGTAAGCGAGCAATTGTCGAAGTAGATGTCTATTCTACGAGATCTTACCCATAGGATATCTTATCGTATTCCATGTGTATCGATTATTGTGTGAACGCTACATTAATGCATGTCGCGATCGGTGGCCCCCTAGGCAGAGGACAACCCATGGCCTTTGGAAGCTCCGTGTCGTCCCACAGGCACTGGAGGGAATCCGGATCATACCTAACCCGAGGGAGCCCGTGTATTGTCATTATCACATCGTATTGCCTACAAGTATTGATGGTTCTCCACCTGTCCGGATTGCCCACTCCTACGCCTCCTGCCACTCCACTCCGCACCTCCCCAAGCGTCCATGGAGGGAAAACCCTAAGACCCAGACCAGATAAGGGACATACACATATAAGCACCCACACAATATATACAAGGAACACCGCTGCCTAACCTGTGGGACGGCCCGCTTGCCGTCCCCGCAGTGGCCTGAAAATATCGAAGGGACCCATCCAGTTCCTCCGGTTGGACACATGACAAGTTCATGAGATTTATTGCAGTCCACGTTGAGCAGCGAATATCATACATGGGCAAGAGAATAGAGCAGGAGTCCTCCTCGGCCATATTGACGGAATATTACTGAGGCCGTGGGGGTGAGCGTAGAGTTCACTAGACCCCACGCCCCCTCCTGGCGCTGCCCCCTCGTAGTGAGTCGCTGGAACGTAGTGCACAGATCCAGGGTCCCACGATGGCTATCCGACAGGACGGAGTATAGGCGCGAGAGCGGCTGAATGCGCCGCCGGAGCGCAGGGGCGATCGATGAAGACTGGCAGTGCCAGGAGGGCGGAGCATGCGGCGATCGGCTGCTGACGTCAGCCACTTTCCCATGCCTCGGGCCGGTCGAGGTGCCTTATCGGCAAGCCATCGTGGGAAACAGCGCGCCCGGCCAATCACAGGGCCGGGCAGCGATCGCAGGGTTGCAACTCGCGACAATGCAGTTCAACCGATTACATGATTTAGGGGTCGTTTAGTGCGATGCCATGTGTAGTTCGAATTGATCAATCGCGCCGCTCGATCAATGTGGCCACTACCCATGCATCGCGCCGCGCGTCGTGCGCACGCTAAACGACCCCTTACAGGGTGTTTCAAAAAATGTAAGCACTGTTTGAAAGGTGATAACTTCACTCAGAGTAAGGGTACTGAAGAAGTTAATGGCTCCTATGAAACCCTAAGAAAGTAGAAATCTTCTGACGTATAAACGGTATGGAATGCGCCATGCACTCGTCTGAAATGTAGCGTTTTACACTCGACTGATTGTGAATCGCTTGAACACTTGTTACAATTTCTTCGAAAAGTAGCCGTACCGATTGACTTGTGCTTCTCTTAAAAATACACTACGGTTTGCGGAAACGGCAGGTATCCTTAACAAATGCAGGTACTGTTTGAAAGGTGCTAACACTGCTTTTGAAGATGTTTGAGACTGAGATGAAAGCACAAGGCAACGAGATTTACGTGGCATGTAAATAGTCAAGATTGCGCCATGCTCCCGCCTAAAATCTAGCAGTTCAGACTCGATTGATTGTGCATGGGCTCAGTGCTTATTACAATCCTGTTACTACTTGGTCAGATTAACCTTCTTTTAATGTCTTACGTCGCCGAGTTGCTGTAATTATGCCGATTAACTTCTGAGCCTGAATTGACAGCTTGAATTTTGCCTTACCACTCCACAGAATCCGTCTTGGAAAATGGGCCTCCTGTTCACATTTAAATTGTGCAATCAGCAAACTCGCATGTCAAGTTCTAAACCTTGAAAAAGTGCAGCACATATTAAGATGGCGAAGTAGTAACAAGGTTGTAGCAAGCGTTCAGCCCATGCACAATCAATCGGGTCGGAAATGCAAAGTTTAGGTGGGGACATGGCGAAAAGTTGACTATTTACACGCCACAGAAATTTGGCTAACCTGTGCTTTATCTGAGTCTCAAACATCTTCAAAAGCTGTCCTAGTAGCAGGGTTAGAGCCTTTCAAATAGTAGCTGCATTTTTTAGGATACCCTTCCTTTTTCGCAAGTATTTTTAAGAGAAGCACAAATCCATCGATACGGCTACTTTGTGCAGAAATTATAACAAGTATTCACGCGAAACACAATGAGTCGAGTGTAAAACGCAGATATTCGGACAAGTGCATGGCGCATTCCATACCGTTCATATGCCAGAAAATTTCTATTTTCTTATGGTTTCATAGAAGCCGTTATTTTCTTCAGTGTTTTTACTGTGAGCAAAGTCATCACCTTTCAAACAGTGCATATATTTTTTGAGACACCCTGTATAGTCGCACTATTTGTGAGATTTATGGACCAAATATTTCGCAAAAACTTTAAGAATTAAACCCTCGTACGCTAGACAGGACTCGAACCCTCACTCTCTGCTTTTGATCAAACAGGCACTGTCTGATTTCTCACCACATCCGTTATACCATCGTGGTGGCTACGGCCAATGTGCGCTCCAGACAAGGTGTACCATCCTGCCCGGAAAGCAGAGGGTACCAGTTCCAGTCCAGTTTGACGCAAAACTATAGATCGCAACAAGACATCCTTTAACAGCGTATTATAGTTGTGCTCAAAAAATTTTTTTCGAATATTCGAATGGTTTCGAATGCTCACAAATTTAAGGGCGGTTTTTCTGAATATTCGAATTCGAATATGCTCGAGAAGGGCGGTTCTTCTGAATATTCGAATTCGAACACATTCGAAAAACGCGATTTTTTTAATTTGGATGTGTGTAGTCAAAATCGGATGAAAGTTATTCGAATACCAGATTCAACTTGGCCAATTGAGCACAACTATACCGTGGCCCATCGAAGCTTAAGAAGACATTAAAGCATTCCAGAGCCAATTTTTTTGCGATTCGTTTTTATTTCTACACGTAACCCTTATTGATTTTTAATTTCAATAGTTTATACTTTTATTCTTTCAAAACCCTTATTATTTTACAACCAAGTGCTTGTTTTTTATCATAAAAACTGTCGCCTACATTCAATTCCTACTTTTTAGGAAGGTCTCGAACCAGTCAATCTTCTTGTTGAGGACTCCTATGCAATACCGCACTACAAGCTGCTGCAGGAGTACTTCTGGAAGTACGGCGCCACTTTACAGGTACATCCTCATTAACTGGCTACCCGATGAAGGCAACGACATCATCCACTACCTCCTTAGGTGGTCGTCAACAACGCACCAGATCTGCGGAATGCGACAGCCCGTGACAGAGTTCACGCGATGATCGGCGACTTTGCGACGACGCGGCATTCCATAGGAATGGACGCCGTGCAGTTCTGGCTGCACGACATGGAGCAGTACGTTATCGCGAGTTATTGATTTGAAAAAGCCGTTTTTTTCAGTTTCAATTTTTGTTTGTTTACCATCAGGATTTGTAGCTCTTTGACGACCGTTTATCACATACTACCGACTTTCCATTAAAATTGAACCCTCTTCTAAGCATGTTTGACACTATTAGAACCACAATAGACATTTTTTACAAGCTTTTTTCACGTTGAGACTTTTAAGCTTTCTCTTTGGAATGGTTGGAATGTTTTTTTTTTGTTCAAGGAAAATGTTGTGTGACTTTCTTTGAATTTTTTAAATTCACCTGCCCCAATAAGTGACCATACTTTTATGAAAAAAATTGTCTTCTAAAGAAAAGTAATGAATTGAATTTCATTTAAAAAACACATGAGGAATCGATTAGTGTATTTTTTTGTTTTTGAAACATACAGTTTATACACAAAAATAAGAAGTATTAAAAGAAGAGACGACGCCATGCACTGGACTGGACTGCCGCGATTTTTATTTGATTGCTAGCGAAAATTGTGTTCTCCTGGAGTAACACAGGTAAACAGCAATAAAACAACATAAACAATAAAACAAAAACGGTAATAAAAAACGCACATACTCTGACATCGCTTTTCCACGTAATCGGCAATTACACTAACAATCAAATAAAAATTACGATGACCTAGTCAAATGCATGGCGCGATCTCTTCTTTTTTGCACTAAATGGATGTCGCCTCCTTGCGTTTAAATGGAGTTTAGTTTTTTTTTTCTTTAAAAGGTAATAGCAATCGAATAAAAATTACGATGAGCTAGTCAAATGCATGGCGCGATCTATTCTTTTAATAGATTAAACGATTGGCGTCTCCTTGCTTATCGGACAAAATTTATTTTATTATTTTTCTTTGTTAGATAAAAATTTTATCAATTTTAAGCAGTGCCTTCATTTATTGGGCCAGCTAAGTTTTATAAAATTCAAAAAAAAGCCATACAAAATTTTCCTGGGCAGGAGAATTTATTCGACCTTTCTTGAGATTCTCTGGTGTAATGTGGAAGAAGCTCGTTTTGATTTGGAAGACGTTCAGTTTGATTTCAAAAGCGTCAGGCTTGCCTAGGAGCCCGTTTATACTTCGACGCCGAGCGAAGCGACAGCACGCGAAGTGGCCAAATTGATCGATCGCGTCGCTCAATCAATATGGCCACTAGACGCGGCGTAGCGTCGCTCGGCGTCGAAGTATAAACGGGGCCTAAGAGATCGTCTAACTGAATCGAAAAGTGCCCAATTTATTTGAAAACTAAACTAATTTGATTTTAAACGGGACCTGAAAATGACGCATATCATGAAACGTCGCATATTCGATAACAGCTGAGCAGTTTTACTTTTGGTTTACTTTGATAATTTTTATCACTTTTTTTCAAGTTTCTCAGCTGCTATCTGTGATCAGGATCTCATATTCAGCTACTACCACCATACTCTGGACATGAAGATCATCGACGGCGCGTTCTACAGCATGGTTCGACACTGGCTCGCCTCCAAGCACAACAACCCGTGGGCCGAGGATCTCTACTGGAGTGAGGGTGACCAAGGCAACACGACGCTGCAGAGCTTCCGGTGAGTTTTTCTGTAAGACAGTCTTCAACATGACCTCCGATCTCACTTAACTCCATGGCGGCATCACTTCAAGATTGAGCTGTACTTACTGTACTTGCGTTACAGTAAGACCTTTGGTTACAGTTTCCTTCTGGGAATGCGCGACATGTCCTCTACTAAGCAACAAATGGAGGCAACGCTGCTGTTCAGGGAGGTGAGTGGCCTACAGAAGTCAAAGTGCTATCTATTAGGTTGTAACGAAATAAATGGCACTGAACCACTGTAAATTTAAACAGTTAATATCCCGGCTTGTAGGCAAGTTTATTAATCGAAATAAAAACCTTCTGATTCTACACATGTTTGCCAACGTGACACAAGCTTTATCCCAGTAGCATAAAAATCAGAAGTTCTGGAATTGACGAAATCTTCGAAGGCACTTTCGGCATCCTGATGGTATTTGAATATTTTCCCTACCAAGAAGTCGCTAAGATGCTTGAAGAAATGGTAGTCTGTTGGGGAGAGGTCGGGAGAAAACGGAGGATGTGGTAGAGTTTCAATGCTCAGCTCATTCAGTTTCTGCAACGTCATTCGTGCTACATGGGGGCGAGCATTGTCGTGCAGAAGGAGAACTCGCCTTCGGTTTACCAAGGCCGGCCGGATATCCTTCAACTTTTTCATCATTTCTTCAATTTCAATGCAGTACTTCTCTGCCGTGATGTATTCGCCGGGAGGGAGGAAGCTGTGGTGAATAATTCCCAGCGAACACCACCACACTGTCACCATTACTTTCTTTTGGTGCAATTCCGGCTTCGCAAAAACCTTGGGGCTCTCATCGCTGTCCACCCACTGTGCCGATCGTCGCCTGTTGTCGTACATTATCCATTTCTCGTCACAGGTTACGATGCGATCAAGGAATGGGTCCGTTTCGTTCCGTAGAAGCAGTGCGGACGAGATCTCATATCGTCGGTTTCTTTGCTCCTCAGACAGCTCGTGAGACACCCATCTTTCCAGCTTTTTGGTCTTTCCAATTTCCTTCAGATGCCGGGCAGCTGTGTTGTGACTGACGCCAAGAACCTTCGCTATCTCCCTGGTACCTTTGTGTGGATCCTCCTCTACCACATCTCTCAGCTTATCCTCATCAACATCACTATGCCTCCCACGACCTTCATGTTCTTCCAAGCTCTCATCTCCATTCCGGAACTTCTGATACCAACGATACGCCGTCCGAATTGTGGAACATCCTTGACCGAATGCGGCGTTGATCTTCTCGTCCGCCTCCTTAGCTGTAGTGCCCAGCTTGAATTCATACAAGTAAATGCCTCGGATTACCCTTTTGTCCATCTGCAAAAAGTCAATAAAACTCTAAAGTTTTCCCACTTTTACATAGGAAATTTGGTACTCACCGGTAGAGCAAAGTTTGCGCTTCTAAATGATATGCCACATGTTACGGTTTGTTCTTGATCGAACGCGTAAAGACGCGCCAAAAAATGGCGCGAGCCAGTGCCATTTAATTCGTTACAACCTAATATTTTGATCAGACATTGATGGATTAAGAGGTTATAGAACGCAGTGTTCTTACATGGCATGCGTGTCTGGTTTGTCAAGTTTTCCTTCGTCTTCGACAACTCCATGTCTTCTGAACCGTAAGCAGGTAACGGCTGCTCGATTGCAGGTAGCAGCTCGGTGGCCGGAGTTCAACATCACTACTTTCATGCCGCTATGGTTATTCACCGACCAGTATGCAATTATTATTCCGAACACGGTACGTGTCAGGTTTATTATTGGGTTGTTTGATAATTACTGTGGTTTTTTTTCTCGTAGATGGCTTAAACGGTAT
>OX375869.1:95863017-96021765 GCA_947359475.1 Heligmosomoides polygyrus bakeri | reverse complement strand
ATATCGTCCGTTTCAACACTTAAAATGTCCAATTTTGCATGAAAAGTAGAAGCAAACTTCTCCTGACATGGATACCTAGATTTTAGAGATAGACGAACCGTTCAGCACCGTTTCCTTAGCGACTGATATCGTAGCCTACTGTTCCGAACCTACTGACTGCATTGCAGGTTCAAAACATCATCATCGCGTTGGCCTGCATGGTGCTGATCGCGTTTCTCCTGATTCCTCAGCCAATGTGCGCCTTCTGGGTGGCGCTCGCCTGTGCCTCCATCGACTTCGGCGTCGTCGGATACATGACCCTCTGGGGAGTGAATCTGGTAATCTTTGAAGTCTCCTAATGACGCCTCCTAGCAGTGAATCAGGGTTTCTTCTAGGATGCGATTTCGATGATCACCATTATCATGTCGATCGGCTTCTCTGTGGACTACGCGGCCCACATCACCTACGGGTATGTGGTCTCAGAAGCGCCGCTGCCGAGAGACAAAGTCCGTGATGCCTTGTCCGCACTCGGATGGCCACTCTGTCAGGTTGGTTTCTTTCCTAAGAATGCGCCATGCATTCAACCTTTCTGTGACGTCATGTTAGCGCCATTAAACACCTACCAATGGGTGGTTTTTTCTTCCTGTAGGATGAGCTGCCAGAAGAAACTGTCAATAAACTACGTGCTGTAGAAGAGAGATATCCCCGTTTAATTTAAATATGCCAAATTCGATGAATTTGTGCGCACTCTTGAAGCATTTCCCTTGCTTCAGGGTGCCATGTCCACTATAATCGCCGTTTCTGTGCTTGCTGACGTGCCTGCCTACATGATTATCACCTTCTTTAAAACGGTAATCCAACTGTTTACTGTGAATTTTCTTTGAGAAACAGTTTTTGCTTATTCTTCAGGTATTCTTGTCAATCTCGATCGGTCTGCTACATGGTCTCGTCTTCTTGCCGGTGCTGTTATCGACGTTTGTCAGAGGTTGTTGCTTCATGGACACCAGTCCTCACGTCGATAAGGAGAAGGTGGGACTCTGGTCGTTCTTTGTTCTTTTCACAGAACATTCTCAACACTAAGACACGGCCTGAACAGTAGTGTATAGCAGGTTCCATTGAAGCACGGGCAGTTTATTCCATGATCGACTGTCGTTGAATCTTGGCATGACGTTGATACCAACAGGACTGTTCGAGCTGTGTAGCCAAGATTGTTAACCACACTTTATTCGGCTGACGTTTCGGCGTAACCGCCTTCTTCAGAGCCTGGAAAAGTCGAGCGAGGTTTGAAAGTTACTCGTCCAAGAACTATTTCAAGTCACAGGAGTTTCCGGAATTAGTAAAAGGAGACGAAAGGGGAGTGAGGCAGCCCAACTAACCTTATGGAAGCAGCCAAGAGGCTGGTGCGTCACCCTCGGGTGGAGGCAGTCTGGGTGAATGAGACTACCACCTAAGGTCAGCAAATGGGGCCAGCTCCTGGGTTAGCGCTACGCGCCCTAACTTCAAGACCCAACTTGTTAGGAACCGGCTGTACGATCGCGCTTGTGATAACCCGTCCTGCATGGTCTGCCCGTTCGGAAAGGGAGGGGATTGCACGGCCTCAGGTGTGGTATTCCTCATCACTTGCACGGAGTGCAATGAGGAATACATCGGTGAAACGGGCAGGCCGCTTTGGGTGAGTGTCAAGGAACACATGGACGGCTTCGGAGATGCCAGATTTCCACGGCATTGGGGGAGCACAGGCAGGGTAGCCATGGTGGCGCAGTGGTTGGGGTCATGGTTACAACCCTTGCTCGAGAGGTCGATATCGCAGCACGCAAGACTCTCGAAGCGCTGTGGGTTGCCTTCAAGAATCCCGCGATCAATAGGAGGGAAGAGCGCGTAGCGCTAACCCAGGAGCTGGCCCCATTTGCTGACCTCTGTGGGCTCGACCTCGGACGGCGACAGCCGGAAGGTCGCTGAGGGGTTGACCTTGGGTGGTAGTCTCATTCACCCAAACTGCTTCCATCCGAGGGTGACGCACCAGCCTCTTGGCTGCTTCCATAAGGTTAGCTGGGCTGTCTCACTCCCCTTTTGTCTCCTTTTCCTATTAATTCCGGAAACTCCTGTGACTTGAAATAGTTCTTGGACGAGTAACCTTTCAAACCTCGCTTGACTTTTCCAGGCTCTGAAGAAGGCGGTTACGCCGAAACGTCAGCCGAATAAAGTGCGGTTAACAATCTTGGCTCCACAGCTCGAACAGTGCTATTGGTATGAGCTGGTCGTTTTTGGCGTTGTTGTTTTTTGTGACCAAAACTCATCCGACAGATGAGGCTCGAACCCGCACATCAGAGATTCTCCGCTGGCGTGCTTCGGCCTTACAGTTGTGGAGCTGATTCCTCTTTCGAATAGTTCAGTCTGATCACAATCCAATATCATAGTATATAGGCCGGATTCACCACGACTAAACCCTCGAGTATGCAGGGTATAAGGGGTAGGGATACCTTAAATGAAGCACTGATCTCTTATCTTCCCTCATGCCCGCATACCCTCGGATATATACCACTTTTACGTCAAATTGGACACTTTTCAAATCAAGTTGGGCACTTGTCAAACCAAATTGGACACTTTTCAAACCAAATTGGACACTTTTCAAATCAAATTGGACACCTTTCACATCAAACTGGACACTTTTCACGTCAAATTGAACACTTCGAAGCTCGCTTATGAACTTTAAAATCAAATTGAACGTCTTCCAAACCGTGTCGAGCTTCTTATAGGTTGAACTAAAGACTCTCTAAGACGGTTAGAATAACTCTTTGTTCAAGGAAAACTTGGAATAACTTTTTTTGAAGTTTTTTTTACCTTAGCTGCAGAAGGAGTACAATTTTATAAGATTTTTATTTTTTGAGAAAAATCATAAATTGCTTTTTGTGTTAAGGCGAAGCAATGTAGCAATTATGCGTCCTGCATCAAAAGACCTGATCGCGCCATGCACTCAAAAAGTTCAATGCAACGTTTAGTTGATTGGTAGTGTAAATACGTTACAAGCACCAAGAAAATAAGCATATGTGTGTTTTTTACAATTGTTTGTGTTGCACCGCTTGCAAGTGTGAGACTGCATGCAAGCAGAAGTTTTGCTATCAATCGAATAAAAATCGCGAAGCTCCGGACGGGGGTATGGCGCAATCTCCGTTTGGCAATATAAAATGGCCGCCTCCCTGCGCTTCAAAACAAAGCTTAAATCATTGTTTTTCTTCGAATGATGAAATTTTTATAAAATTTCAAACTGTGTTCTCTTATTGGGAACTAAGTTAAAACCTTCAAAGAATATACAAGTTGTTAGATGGATGTCTAGTTGCGATCAAAACTCTTGCGCCAGGCGGGACTCGAACCCGCATCTTCTGCTTTCCGGGCAACGACGTTCGCCTTACACCACCGGCGCTGTTTGGTCGAACTGAACGGGTGAGTGCTGATAGGTGAGTACTTGCTAGGAAGATATCGTGGATGTTCAGTTCGACCAAACAGCGCCGGTGGTGTAAGGCGAACATCGCTGCCCGGAAAGCAAAAGATGCGGGTTCGAGTCCCGCCTGGCGCAAGAGTTTTGATCGCAACCAGACATCCATCTAACAACTTGTATCTTCTATACCAGCCGCTCTAGGCTCAAGCAAAGTTAAAAATCATTTCTTCAAAGAATGTTATACTAAAATTTTCCTTGAGCAAAAAAAATTATTCTAACATTTTTTTTGAGAACCTCTAGTGTAATGAGGAAGAAGCTCTTTTCGATTTGGAAAAGTTCGATTTAATTTCAAAGGTCTTAGCCCTAGTTTATAGTCGCGTCGCTGCGCGGCGCGGCACCACAGACGGAATGGATATCGATCGGGTGGCGCAAAAAATCAATATCTATGACAATCATGGTGCCACGCCGCGTGGCGGCGCAAGTATGAACTAGGCTTTAGACTAGCTTAGAAGAGTGACAATTCGACGTGAAAAGTGTCCATTTTGGTTTGAAAGATGTCCAAATGGATTTGAAGAGTGTCTCATTCGACTTGAAAATGATATGTTGATGAGTCAACTCCAAGACGAAAACAAGAATTTGATGTCTTCTCGTCGATCGAAATCCAGGAATGAATTCCCGATCAATTGACTTCTATTTGATGTTCCTGTCAACCAAACAACCACTATGTAGGTATATATCTGTCAATTGCAGGTGACCCCAGCAATCATGGCCAAAGGCAGCGCCACCCTGGAGATCGGCAACTGGACGTCGGCTGCGGTGACACATGGCATGGTGACGCCGTCGTTGCGCATCTTCGAGTCGCCGACGGCCACTATCCACTCGGCGACGGCCACCATCCACTCGGCGACGTCACTGGATCGTTCACCAGAGCTCGTGCTGCACAATCGCTCGCACGCCTCCGTAAAGTCACCCGAGCATCTCGAATAGTAGACCGGTGTTTCTCAGATCTGGACCCTTAACTTATTGACCCCCCCCCCCTTTCAACTGTTGCTACTAATTTTTGCTACGTTTTATTTACTAGTTCAACGGCTAATGATTCGACTTAACTATAGTTATGCTCTCGCAAAATCCTCGAATTTATCGAATGGTTTCAAGTGCGCACAAATTTCGAACATTCGAATTCGAATGTCTTTGAAACTGCGATTTTCTGAATATTCGAATTGAATTACATTTGAAAGGCTGTTTATATATTCGAATTCGAACGAAAACCGTTCGAGTACCTCCTACTCGGACAAGTAGGTCAAGTTCGAGCACAACTGTAGACCTAACGCTAAGATAGGGCCCCAGTTTCTTGCTCCTAATCGTATCGTGTCCATCATGTACAATCCGCGCACGTGTGTGCGTGTACAGCTCAAACGGGAATGAAAACATTACGAGTGTTAGATGACAATGAACATGTTCGTCACTTCTGTAACTATAATGTATCACAAATTTATTCAATTGTATACGGTATCTATCTTGAATAAATTAGTGACAATGCAGACAATTTCGCTTTTGAGAATTTTCTTCAGCCCTAGAATTTGACCATTATGGATGGATTTTAATAGATCACAACGGTTTAGTCAACGAAGGAATTGACTATTATGGCGGAGAGTCGTTGGATACACCGCCCTCAGAAAGGGGCGGGGCGAGAGGCGCGCCGAGGACAAGATGTCCGAGTCCCTGCCATCACGGGGAGGCACCGCTTTTCTAATCACTTCCCTTGGCCCTGCAGCTCTATCCTGATCTGATTTCGTTCTTGAGACAAAGTCAGAATCTTGTTCACCACATTTGGAGGAAAAGAGCTTTCAGCTGCAGCGTCAAGGCTTTCTTCAGGTCCCGCCACATTGCAGGTTTTTGGACGACGTCATCAATCAACGAGGGTTTCGCGCGCAGCAAACTTGTCCAAATAGGGCGGCGCGGGCAGGGCGGGAAGTGGGCGGCGGGCGGCACGATGTACCGAACGACTGCCCCCCAACTATTATCACTAGCTGTTTCGACTAACGGACCTTCGTGCGCATATTTAAAGCATACAGTACTGAGGGTGAAGACAGGGCTCCAGCTGACTTTGACGTCAGTAGAGCTCCGTTCATACTCCACTCCCGCCACGAGATGCGTCAGAATAAGAATTACCAATATCGATATGGATCCGCGTTCCAATCAATACTGGTATCTCTGATTATGATACGCCGCTAGGTGAATGAAGTATAGAAGGGCCTAAGGCCGCACAGTTTTGCGGCATGCCGCCGCGCCCCGATGAACCTGACGGCTTTTGACGCGGCGAGATGCGCAGATGGATTACTGTAGGCAATATTGTGGTGCTGTCTAGAGGGAGCGGTTCATAAGGTGCAATGTTATCGTCGTCGTCCGCTTTTTCACCCGCGACAAATGAAAGCACCCTAAAAATTTCATAAATCGAAAAATGATAGAATTTCCTAGTCATATCCCGCAGCCAGGATGGTTTGAAGTGGACCGAGCCCTCAGCGAAGCGGTGTTGCAGTACCTGACACTCCACATAGAATCGCGGCGATGAGTCTTGCAGAGCAACCCGAGATGATGTAGAGTTCCCAGCGCTCGTCGCATCGCTCATCGCTCTGCAAGGGAGCGCGACGGCAATCCACCAAAAGGACCAACGCTAAACACCGCGCATGGCGCGAAAAAGTATGCCATGCCCGCAATGGGCGCGGGAAGCCATCGCGCATGCCGACTGCCACTGTTAGGGGTCGTTTAATGCGCGCGTGACGCGCGACGCGACGCATGAATAGTGGCCAAATTGATCGAGCGACGCGATTGACCAATTCGGCCTTTGTACATGGCATCGCGTCGCGTGTCGCGCGCACACTACGACCCCTTACGGCGGCCGCGGCGAAGTTTCCTTTGACTATTCGGCCGGGCGCTGAGCACCGCGATAGCATCGCGGCGATGGGAAGTATGCACGAGGCCTAAAGGCCCCCACAGAGTTCTGCGGCAGCGCCGCGGCCCTATACTTAACCATAGAGCAGAGACGCAGAGCTCGCCGCCGGCGGCGTCCCTGCCCTATCCTTAACCATTGCGGCGAGCGGCGTTGCCGCAGAACTCTGTGGGGGCCTTAAGGCCCGCCTATACTTCCGTCGCTGGGCGACGGAGCGATCGATATGTCCGATCGCTTCGCTCGACGACGACAAGCACATTGGGCACACATTTCAGGGTCCACTGCAAAGGATAGCTGGAGCAGCAATACCGTGCCCACATCCACCGTGATCAATCGCATCGTGCCGATTTCGAGAGTGACGCTATCCGACCGCGCGCGACGCGACATAGCAATGGGCTAAGGCCTATGTTGTACTTCGCCGACGCTGTCGTCAGCGACGTCGGCGACAGTGCTACTCGGGCTGCTAGGCGCTGTGTAGCACCCTCTCAACACTGTCGCCGACGTCGCCAACAACAGCGTCGCCGAAGTATAACATAGGCCTAAGGCCTCGTTTATACATCCGACGCCGAGCGATGCGATGGCAAGCATAATGACCAATAATCGATGGCGTCGCGCGATCAATGTGGCCAGCATACGTGGCGTCGAGTCGCTCGGCGTCGAAGTGGGCCCTAAAGCCCTCCGCACACTTTTGCGGCAACGCGGCAGACCTATCTTTAAGCATGGGGCAGAGACGCAGAGTCACCGCGCGAAGCAAAACTAGCCTCGCGCGGCTTGCCGCTGATGTGCCGCCTACGCGGCAGATGCGGTGCCGCCTACGCGACAGACGCGGTGACAGCGGCAGTAATCCTTCAAGGCATTGTTGCCGCATTGCCGCGTTCGTGATTGCGCGAGCGGGAGGAGTGCCGCGTGAACTCTGTCACGCGGCAGTGGAAGCCGCGTACGCGGCTGCCGCAAAAGTGTGCGGAGGGCTTAAACCCTGGTTTATAGTTGCGCCGCTGCGCGGCGCGGCACCACAGTCGGAATAGATATCGACAGGGCGGCGCGAAAAATCGATACCTGTGGCCCCTGTCATACCACCGCTCACCCCGAGCGACGCCTAATGATATGCTCCCATATCGATCCCATCGGCCGCCCGATCGATATGGGAGCATATTATTATGCGTCGCTCGGGGTGAGCGATGGTATAACAAAGGCCTTTGGCGACCATCACGCCGCGCCGCGTGGCGGCGCAAGTATAAACCAGGCCTAACGGCGTCGACACTGAGCGACGCGATCAGTCAATTTGGCCTACATACATGGCATCGCGTCGTGCGGCGAAGGAAATATAAACGGGATCTAAACGCCTCCGCACACATTTGTGGCGAACGACGACCCTATCTTTAACCATAGAACAGGGACGCACATCTTGCCGCCGCCGGCGAGCGGTCCCGTGCCACAGCCGCTCCAAGATGATCTGTGCCGGCACTACACATCGTGAATCGTGCCTTCCGGCGTCGGACTAGAAAAGTGACCTACGGCAGATACTAGTCACTCGAACACGCGCGTGGGTTGGGTGGGCGTGTGTGGGTGTGGAGGAAGAACGTACGCTCCACGGGAAACGATTCCCTTCTCAATGTCGTCGTTACAAGCCATAACCTAAGACAGAAATTCAGACCTCATTCTAATTCTTTTTCCTTCTTTTTTGACCAACAATGGAGCTACATAACAACGGCTTCATCGCAAGCCCTGTCTCTCAAACTTCTCAGACCTTCGCACACGGCCTTCTCATAGTAAGCGACGGGATCGACAGATCGCCAATTCAACGCATACATATCGATGTTTCCGGATCAACCAATCATCAATTCAACGCATACATATCGATTTTCCGAATCAACCACTAGCACTAATCATTATGCGGCTCACGGGAGCGACTTGTCGCGACCATGAACAAGCGCTACATTTGTGGCAGAGCGACGCGCACCTCTGCCGCAAAGCCCACTTTATACTTCCGACGCCAAGCGACGCGCGGCATGTATAGTGGCGAAATTGATCGGTCGTGTCGCTCGATCAATGTGGCCGCAATGTGTGACGTCGCGTCGCTCGGCGTCGAAGTATAAACGGACCCCAAAAGTGTGGTGGGACGGAATAGTACCTCGTTTTTCGCCGCTCGCATCCTTATAATCTACTCTTGGGGCAGTGAAGGGTTCTTACGAATTCCAGTTGAGGCCTTGTGCCGTATAGGCTGGCGCGTGTTGGGTCGGTGCTCTGATTCGCTGTGATTGGCTAGCGTATTTCCACCACCATGTAGGCCACATTAAAGACTAGTAACCTGGGGCCGGATTCATCAACCACTTACCGGCTGTAAGTGGCGCAACTAACCATGAAACCCGCCATTCGGCCGATTCTCAAAACGTGGTTGGTTAAATCCGGCCTCAGATCCGTTACCAGGCTCGAGTGTCCGGTAACCGCTACCGGGGTGCAGCGGTTGCGCTCTAGGGCTAAACGGTGACCCAGTCGAAACGAATTGCCATCACTTACCACGAATTTGATGAATCGCAACTCGCGGTTAGTGAGTCGCTGACGGATAGTAACGGTAACGGGTGATAAGATTTACCTCCGTTCTCGTTGATGAATCCGACCCCTGGAGAGACAAGTAACTAATAACCACGCTGCGCGGTACTTCGCTGCGGTAAAACACCTCATCTTACGGCATTTTTGGGGTACTGTACTCTGTGAATCGTGCACCAGAATGCATGGCGGCCTTCGGAAAGCGACGCAGCCGTCGCGCTGCGCTTCGCCAGGAGTGAAAAAAGCCCATAGCGCCAAGATTGCCTTGGAATCAGCAACAAGGAGCCGTTCCAGAAATCACTGTCACCTCCGCATGTTCCAGCTACCCCATCAATCTCCCTCCCAGTACTGAATGTATGAAAGCAACAAGTAATCGTTGATGTATACAAGGCTATGGTTCACAAAACGACAGAAGAAAAATGAAGTGTACAACATGCAGGGACGGACACCGAACGGGAGAAACATCACAGGGAGTTAACGAACTCGCTAACTTCCCCTAATCTGCTCAGAATGTATACAATAACTCGTGATTTCGTGCTTGAGAAGGCTCTTCACTCCGCGACATCTGTCGTCGTTTGTCGCAGCGTTTCTTCTGCTTGTTCACCGCTTTGCGGCGTTTCACCAGCGGCTGATAGGACTCGTCACACGAGTCCTCGGCGCCGATCCGGTTCACCTCGGCCGACGTGACGTGGTCGTGACGTTCGTCCCATCGCCAAATTGCCGTCACACCGTCCCACTGTAAAAATTGCGATATTCAGCAAGCACTACAATGACGGGTTTTAAAAAAAGCCTATGCGAACACGAACAAATGCAAAAATGCAGCAGCACACAGGAACCAAACCCCCGACCTTCCTCGCACGAATCAACCACACTTCCATTGCGCTCCGAGCCGCTTGCCAGCAGGTGCATCGCGGGCCTACAAGACCCCCAAACTCGTAATGCGCCGTATCCCTTGTGACTCCCTACTCCTTGGGTTTAACTACTTGGTAAAAAATAAACACATTTTCAAACCAATTGAGGGATGAGGATTCTCCCTATATGAGTGGCTCCCCACGTTGAGACATACGCTTCAGACCCTTCCCTTGTTAGTAACTAAAACGCCCCAAAGATCTTAACGGAACGAAAAAACCTACAGCGCAAGTGGCAATCTCATTGCTTGACGGATTCCAGTCGACGTCACGAACGACTCCCACATGGCCAGGGAGTCTACGAATGACCGGATTAGTGCAAGCTCCATCCGCCTCGTCCAGCGTAGTCGACAGGTTCGTCAGTAGATCGTAGACTAAAATCGAAGCCTGTTCCACAGTGCTAAAAGAGGAAGGAAACTGTCGCTGAGCAAAAACTCACTGACGACCTCTCCTCGAGCGCAACCAGTATAGATGAAGCGGCGACCAGTTCTGCTCGGAGAAAACTTGGCACGAACCAAGGTGTGCAGCACACTGTGACCGCGGAGCGTCACCACCGACGTGTCGCCTAATTTTCGTTGATTTAACGTCACGAACTACTTCAGAGTGTAGTGCGCCTACCTCTCAGAGGAGTACAGGTGACTGGGGGAGCTGGTTGCCATCGATAATCCCACGACTGCTGTCGCACGCAGTTCACCGTCTTCCTCTTTAAATGTAAAATATTAGAAAATTATCCAACAAAACGACACAAAATTCGCAAAAAAAAATCCAAAATTGCGCAAAAATCTCTCGACCACAGGATTCCAAACAACTGACCACCGTCTCATCGCTGGAGAACCGACGCAGATCCCACACCTTTATGGTCTGGTCTTTTGAGTTACTCAGCAGATATCTAAAAAGCGTTAGTCAAGGAAAGATTTCAAATGTGAGCAGGATTAACGAACCTGTCATCACCACGTGCATGGATGTACGTGATTCCGTCGCGGTGACCAGCAAACACTCCTACGGGTTGGTAGTCGAGCTCGCCAAATGCACGTCTGTCATACACCTGCAACAGCACAGCTATTAAACAAAGATAAAGCGACGCATGAAGTCATGGCTCTCGCATTCCTGTCCAGAGAAGTGCCTCACAAGGGAATCCTTTGAATTCCCCCCAAAGATTCTCAACGAGACCTATATAATGTTGTAGGGACATGAGACAAGAAGCAAAGAAGTTTTTCTGTTTCGCTACTAACCACTGGGTGGTCTGAAAATGACGAATAGCTGTCGCAAGGCAACCCCATGTTGTTGCCGGGATGCCTTCCACCATCAGTGTCACGTTGGCCGAGGGTAGTGTTGAGGACTCGTGAGCACGAGGTCGGGGGTTCGGATCCAGACCTATGCAAATTGCTGCAGTCCTTCTGCATCTTCTGCCACTATCATGAAATCATGTAAGTTTTTCATTGTCACACTATTGTGAACCACCCTCTCTTCCACACTCCATGCATTAGTATCTGCTACAGGGAGCTGTGATTGCACAGAAATTGTGACCATCAGTTTCGATCAAAGTGTCTGCGCTCGATATGCGCCTACGGCGGTTTACAATGTGTTTCAAGTTGATGCACTATTAACGCATGTTTCTTTCTTGCGTTTCCTCCTCCCTATAACGTATACATGGAGTGTGCAAGAAAAAATGGCTCACAATAGTATGAAAATGAAAAAAACTTATACGATTCCATGATAGCGGCAGAATATGCAAAATTACTACAACCATCTGCATAGGTCTGGATCCGAACCCTCGACCTCGTGCTCACGAGACATCAACACTATCCTCTCGGCCAACTCGGCACTGCTGGTGGACAGCACCACGGCAATCACATGGGGTTGCCTTGCGACAGTTTTTCGCCATTTTCGGACCACCCATTGGCCCGTAGCGGCAAGAAAAACACTTCTGTGCTCATCGTCTCATGCTCTACAACACCATATCGGTCTCGTTGAGAATCTTTGGGGGAAGATCATTCCAAGTTCATGTCAAGTTCAAGTTCACGTCCCCCTTGTCAAACGTATCTATGAACCAGGGTTGGATGGAATTTCTGGTTTCTAATTTTCTGGCCATTTTGGGCAAGTTTTTTCTGTTTTCTGGGAAAATGGCCAAATTTGACCGGAAAACAGATAACGGAGCAGCGCACATAATTTCATCATAGAAATCCAATAACAAGATTTCAAAAAGAATAATAAAATTATTGATTTCATGGTAAAAGAATGTTTCAGAATACTTAAAATTACAGGATGATGTTGGTTGCGTTCATTAGAAATTGAAGACTATACGATTTTGGTTGCTTGATTGAGTGCTGCTGAGATGGAGGACTTCACATTACATTTCTTGCCTTCAATAAATTGGCTTCGCCTTCTCTCCAATTTCAGAAGTCGTATTGGCCGTCGAAGATTACTTACTCAGAAAAAAAGTCGGTTAGTAACCGAGAATGAAAGGGTTTGAAGCAGATTTACTGCTCGGTTTGAAACCTGCCGCGCCCCAGACACTAGGTCGGTTAGCAACCGACCATGAAAGGCTTTGAAATCGAGCACGAAAGACGGCCACGCCCCCCGCAGCACGTGTTGCTATTGCGCAGCTGGGGGCCTGGCCGCCTTTCGCGCTCGGTTCCAAAGCCTTTCATGGTCGGTTGCTAACCGACCTAGTGTCTGAGACGCGGCAGGGTTTCAAACCGAGCAGTAATTCTGTTTCAAGCCCTTTCATACTCGGTTACTAACCGACTTTTGCCTGAGTGTGGCTGTATATTTATGCTGCAATACTAGTGCTTTATGGTACATTTAAATTTAAGTAGGGTGAATAGAGTAAATAGCTCAAATAACAAATTCGAAATTTTCTGTTTTTTGTTTCCTAACGAACGCCATTGCCTGTTTTCTGGGAAATGTTCAAAATTTCCGTCCATTCTTTGTCCGAACGGCAAAAACGAACACCACTGCGAAAATCTCCACCCTTGAAGTAATAGTAGGATACGTTCCATTTTTGCAAAGCCCTTGAACGTAGGGAGTTGAGGCCCTGAAAATTTCCCATGGAAGTGCACAGTCGTACAAGGAAGTACCTCACAAACATCGAATTCTCAGAAAAATGGAAAAATACTGCAAAGGAATCGAATACCTGAACCCTCGCCTATGAAGCAGCATTTAATTTTGTCAACTTTCGACGTGTGGAAACTATTTCGTTGTGAGACTGTACAGTCCTATAGTGAACTTCCAGGCCACTAATGGTAAGTCAGTAGCTTCAAGGGCTTTGCTAAAATGGAACACATTTTTCTACCATTTGAAGGGTAGAGGTTCCCGCAGTGGTGTTAATTTCCCCATGAAACCTAGAAGAAAGTAATTCACGGAGAAACTGCTCCAATGGAACATTACCTACCTTCACTAGACCGTCATCAGCTCCGCTGTACAACAGATTGGAGTCGGTATCCCCATAACAAACAGCATTCACGTCGTCCGCATGCGCATCCGGTATAGTGACAACCTTAACATATAATTGTTTTAAAACAACTGAAGGTCTAAACGGTGCTTTTCGACTGAGGATGAGGGATCCACCAGCTAATACCATTCAAATAAGTGTAGAAATAAAGAATTTTTTCGGATTTCATGGAGAAAATTGGGTGCCCCATTTCTACATGGTGCGACAAAATTGCACTAAAAATTCAGTGGCATTTTGAAATCAAACTTCGCAGACCAATTCTAACTATCAAATTTATCTGCTACAAACATGGCAATTCAAGGCACGCTAACAGTTTTCAAAATGGTCGCCTTCAGCACCCATATAGTCCTTCAGACCTTCGACAAACGCTTCGCATGTGGAACTCAGGTCCGGTTCATCAATTTCGTCCCAGGATTTCAAAACTGCTTCTTTAGGAGGGTCCAAATTGGGTGTCTGGTAGAGCAGGCTTTTTTCTCTAAGACGGCCCACATAGAATAATCCAGCGGGTTACGGTCCGCAGAACTGAAGGGCTCGGCGCACCAGTGCTGGACCACCTTTGCTTTGTGTGCTGGAGCAGAATCTTGTTGAAAGCACCAGGAGGCTTCTCCGAAGTGGGAATCGGCCCACGACTTGAGAATTTTTTACAGGATGTCCTTGTGAACTTGTGAAGCTGCGTTGATTTTCACGCCAGCTTCGACGAAAACAAGTGGAGTTTTTCCTGAATATGTGACTACACTCTAAACCATAGTGGATTGAGGCTTTTTCGCACTTTCCTGAAGTCGTCCTTGGCGGCAGCATCAGCAAGCGAGTCCCCAATAATCCTCTCATTTTGGAAGCTGAAGGCTGGATTCAACGTGAAAATCTTTCGATCGCTAAAGGCGATGTCTCGAACGCGTGCCACCGTGAATTGTTGCAGCGACCTTTTCCATCTTTCCAATCTCCTCTTCTTCATAGTGTCCGTCAGGAGTTGGCATGTCTGTAGACGATAAAGGAACTTCTTAAGCTTCACCTGACTATCCTTCTTATTGACCTTTCGCTTATTCCTACGTCCTTTGCCATCTAGCGCATCGATCTCCTGGCGTTTCTCCGGACTTTTTCTCTCACGAGTTTTACATTTTTCCGGTTCCATTTTGTACTCAAGTACGTATGAGTTCCACAATGTTCAGTCAGCATACATTAGGCGAGTAAATCGGTAAGATTTCAGGGAAAAAAGCGGAAATTTTTTTAATGTTTAAGTGCACGGGTAATTTTGCCGTAAACTTGCAAATAGTTCTGAGAGAAAATTATAAACGGCGGATAACAGGACCGACTCACCGTAACCGCAGTGCGGGTCGTGCCTAGACTTTGCTGTCTGTGCCCTCCTAGCTCAGAGATTGCGCGTCAGCGTCCACGCTGCGACTTCCGATCGATGTCTTGTGCGTCCGCGATGGCACCGTGTGCAAGTGGGTCGTGGTGCAGTAGGTATGGTCGTGGTGCAGTAGGTGTGGTTTACTTCATGCGATGGATGTCGGGGGTTCGGTCCCGGCGCCGCGGTGTTCTTGCACTTCAGCTGAGTATCTGAGGTCTGGGAGGTTTCGACGTCTACACGACGTTGCGCGTTTTTTTGCGCATTGTTTCAGCCGTATGCGCTTCGCCGCTCGAAGAGCGCAGAAGATGCGGACTCCCCCTGAGCGACGAAAGCAGCTTCCATACGAGCAGTATTATGGCACACACCCTGGAGTCCCTTCCCTAGCCTGGCTCTGCGCTCGAAGAGCGCAGAACCCAGCCGCGAACTCAACCTGAGCGAAGAAAGCAGTCTCCATACGAGCAGCTTGTATGGCACACCATGCAGTCCCTTCCCTAGCCTTGTTCTGCGATTGCACAATGGACGTCTCACCCGACGCCTAAGGCTACGGTGAGCCGGTCCTGATATCCGCCGTTTATAATCCTGTAGTTCTGAGCGCAGATGGTGCACCAAATGTTCTTCGTTAACCGAATATCATTATGAAATCGGAGATTAGACCACAGGATTGAGAATAAAATTGATGGAGAGTGAACCTAGGATTAATCGATGACTGTGTAATTCAGAGTCCGCTGTGGCAGCCAAGAGAGAAAACAATCAGCCTAAAAAAATGGGACCGTCAGGTCAACTGCCTCAGGCGTGCCTGCGGCATGTCTTCGCATCGCCACAAAGGATTTATTGACTTGAATGGCAATAGCCTGTGGAGCCTCACATTCGACTAGCAACGGCTAAACATTCTCGGAAAACCTTACCCTACTCATCGACGCCAGGTCAAAAATGTGCAGACTTCTATCGGATCCACCGCACAGTATCTCGTGCCCTTGTCGAGAAAACCGCAGCGAAAACACGGCCATACTCCTAAACACGTTAAATAAACACGGATACGATACGTTTCCCAATATGGTAGCACTACAGCCAAATCTACAGCAAATTTGAAACTTCATCCATTCAAATTGTAAAAAACTTCAAAACAAAACCATCGCCATGTTCGAGTCTCAGTTATTCTCCACGGGACCAGTTTTTTTTTTTTGCTTGCTAAGCTCTCCAAATGATTATTATACGGCTTTATTCAGTAATGATTCGTCCGGATCGGCTTTTTCAGAAGCTGAACAGGGTCCTATCAATTAGGAGCTACCTCACAAAATCCCGCATAAAGCTTATCAAACTCAACGTCATATTTTTGAAAGCGAGGCTGATGGGGAGAACCAAGCACGATACCTCAGCAAAGTCTACCGACGGAGCAGCGGAAGCCGCACAGGCTAGACCAGGCGAAAGAGTCTGGGTATGACAGTTAGAATAGGAAACAAGGGTGGAGTTAGCCTTGAATTCGCCCTTATATACAGGCAATCTACTTCCAGTTGACTGGAGTAAATCCAGAATATCTCGTTTTGGGCGCCGATATATGGACCTCGTGCCCCAGAGTCTTCAGCTCAACACCGCCAGGAAGAGGTGATGGCTCCCGATGTGAAGGATAAATCAGTACCACTATGGGAAGGAAAAGCTTAGGACATCCACTGGCCCAGTCTACTATAGGATCCACTGCAATAAAAGGAAGGATTCTGGCGTTGAGGTGAAGATTCCGAGGCACTAAACCCAAACATTAAAAAAAAACGTGAAGTGTAACATGAATCGATCTACTCCAGTGGCATTATAGTCGACTGGAAGGGGGATTGTCCCTAATAAGCCGGTGAACTCAAACCCATTCCTACCCAGTCTAGCGTTCTGACCTGGGGTATGTACCGCCCCGTTCTCGTGATCTACACTTCGCGTATTCCTTTCCCTGAACCTTCGGTAGATTACGGTAAAGTACGGCATCCGGATTCCCTCCATTGTCATTGGCAAAGCATGCAAAAAATTTGGCATTGACCTTAGTGAGGTTGCTGTGATGTTTGGCAGGATAACTCTTAATTAATTCGATCCTTTCAAGCTCTGATGACGGCGATTTTGTCGAAACATAAGACACAAAGGACACATAACAGCCTTGTGAAGAAGTCAACAGGGTTACAAAAATACAGTATCTAGGAGTTACTTTGGTCAAACAACAAAATCAATCATAAAACGGACAGAAGAAAAAGAAGTCAGACATTGGGGCGCACAGTTAACACATTAGACGAATAAAACACTTCCTGAGAAGCTATCTTGGCACAAAAACCACTCACGCGTCTTGATTTGGAATCGGCAACTCCGTCCACGTCACGTCATCATAACTATCGTCACGTATCCTAAAACATTACACATAACAGTGTCAATACAGTGTAGGGCTATTGTAATTCTAATCGTTACTTTGCGTAAAACACGGAGTCCTTCCAGGTACCATAGCAGAGCGCATTTCCTTTCCGGTTCAACGCTACATCAAGTATTGACCAACTAGTAATTGGGACCTATAAACAATCACCTATAGCAAAACTGACGCCAAAAAAATGCTTGAATGTACAAATAGACATTCATCGAACTTTTAATTATTTATTTGAATTTAGTTTTAATTTTTTATCTAATAGTTTTAATTTATTATTTTTTACTTTGATCGTTCTTACCAGGGAAGGGTCTCAGGTGTAGGTCTGAACGGGGAAAATGAATAGTACCACGAGAATCTCCACCCTTCATATTGTAGAAAAACATGTCTCGTTTTTGCTGAGTTCTTGAACCAAAAGTGCTACGGGCCCTCGAAGGCGGGGATACAGTAGCGCGCCATCAGCACGTGATGCGTGCGCGCGCGATGTTGTATGGGAAGCGGCGAAAGGCTCGGCGGCAAGCGAGTCGGTGGCTCAGCAGGGTACGGGCGGCTTCAGTGGTGCTAGACCAAATGTTCGACTCCCGTGCTATGCACTATTTTTGCATTTTTTCATAACCGCCGCCCCCTTCACCAGTTTGCTTCCTACGCATCTCCTACACATTTATTTCACTCTAAATTGTCAAAAGGGCCAGATTCGTTATCAACACCCCATGACCTCGAAAGCCCTAGTCAACCGTACCAGCTGTAATCAGCCGAAATTTCAAAAACGAATGTCAGATTCGTAATTAGCACCCCAAATAACCCCCCCCCCCTGGGAGAAGTTTGGGCAAAATCGGTGATTATGACCTCGACAGCCCTAATCATCCGTATCTGCTGTAACCCGTACCTGCTGTGAGGTCACTTTTAACACTTTAACACAAAAACACAAAACCCAGAAAAGGAACTTAGAAACTGGGAAAGTGAGTGAACCACAGATCATAGCAACCCCTCATTTGACAACTGAGAGTAAAATAAATGCGCATGAGATGTGTAGGAAGCAGGCTGATTTAAACCGCCATCAAGGCACCTTCACGACTCCAGGTGGAGGAGAGGTTTAAAAAAATTTTGGCCCAAATCTCCCCGAGGGGGTTATTTGAGGTGCTGATCACGAATCTGACATCCGTTTTTGAAATTTATGCCGATTACGACAGGTTACAGCAGGTATGGGTAACTAGGGCTGTCGAGGTTATGGAGTGTTAATCACGAATCTGGGGTGTAGATCACGAATCTGACCCTTTTGACAATTTAGAGTGAAACAAATGTGTAGCAGATGCGTAGGAAGCAAACAGGTGAAGGAGGCAGTGGTTGTGAAAAAGTGCAAAAATAGTGCATAGAGCGGGAGTCGAACATCTGGTCTAGTTTAGCATCTTGAACACCTTCGAGGCCCCGTAGCCCTTTTGGTTCAAAGACTCAGCAAAAACGAAACATGTTTTTCTACTACATGAAGGGTGGAGATTCTCGTAGTCCTATCAATTTCCCTCGTTCAGACTTAGGCCTGAGACCCTTCCCTGGTTAGTGTTTTTTTAAAATTCTGACTGCCCTTCAACACTACATCTTTGTATATGATACCCATGAAGAAATAAAATCTCAATTTTAAGACAAATGAAAGAAATGTAAGAATAAAGAAGACAAAACAAGAAAAATTATATAAGAAGTACAGCAGCATAAGAATAAGAAAGTGAACAGAAGAGAAAACTATGGAAAAGAAAGAAAAAAGTATAAAAGTAATGGATTCTGTCCATAATAGGAACAAGAATTTAATTTTTTTAAGAAGTACATTTAGTAGAATGGTAAAAATCTTAGTAGTTACTTAGTCAATGGGCGCGTGTAGCGCAGTCGAAGGAGGCGCGACTGTCGCGTGCACCCGATACCAGGATCCTGGTTCGGATTTCCCGCCCAGGCCAACCAAGCCTTCCATCCCTCCGGGGTCGGTGAATTGGTACCAGACTTCTCTGGGAAGGATAGAGCGCTGACTTGTTCATCGGCTGGCCACCGCAAGTCATTGTATGGCCAAATACGCATTCATGTCGCCTCCACGACATCCCGTAGAAGTAGAATGCGCTGGCGCATCCCATAAGGGATTGAGTAACGCCGTCCTTTATCCTTTATCCTTTTATCCTTACTTAGTCAATGAAACAATGAATTGAAATTGAAATAATAAGTAAAAGGGTGCAGGATCGGCATTGGCCAATCCCTTAGCGGAATGCACCACACACTATTACGAAATATCGTGAAGGCAGTCTGAATACGTGTATGCCGCTACAATGACCTCCGGTGACCAGATGATGGAGAAGTCAGCGCTTTACTCTTCCCCACAGAATTCTTGTACCAACTCATCGACCCAAGAAGGTGGAAGATGCTTTTCGCCTGACCGAGTTCAAACAAGGCGCTTGATTTCAGAGTGCTCGCTAGACATTGGATCCAACGCCGATTTTTCGGATAATCGGCTGATTCGGGTAGGCCATTTTTTGAAACCCCGTATTTTCGGATGATTTAGAGAGGCTGATTTTAGTTAAATAATTTTTTGAGGGATGGTCCGTAAAAAATAAAATGTGCAACGAGAAAGAAAACGCGAGCAGTTTGTTAAAGCAGGAGGAAGACGAGAACGGCACTCGACTGCCTTTTTTTCCGCTGCTTCAAATAAGTGAAGGGCATTTGCCATTTTGTAGTCACAATGCAAGCCTCCACGTAGAAGTCTTATAAAAAAATTCGTGCGAATTGCAATTCATATGCAGAAAAAAAAATTCATGCAGAAAAGATGCAGAAAAAAAAAGTTAGATCTTCCCGGGAATCCCAAAAATTTGTTCAACCAGCTTATAAAAACCGTTTACGTTAAATTTCGTTGAATAAATTTTACGAAAAAAATGCCACCAAAATTGACAGATCCTTAATCGCTCTGCACGGAAAAAAATCTGGATATAATTAATAGAAACGATATTTAAAAATCACCTGTATCACCTGTCGTCCCGTTGATCAAAGAGTTGTTCGAGCGGGCGCTAAAAGCGTCTCCGTTCGTCCTTATCGTGTGCCAAAGTGCTCCAATGGATCCTCCACGCTCGAGGGACACGAAGAGCGTCATATCGGTCGTTCAGGCCTTTAACGAAGAAGTCCGACCAACGCCTTGGTGGGCGTCCTGGTGTTCTTTTGACATCCCGCGGAATCCAGTCGGTGGCACTCGTCCAGCGGGTGTCTGCGAAGCGCATTACGTGGCCGGCCCACCTAATTTTCGACAACTTGGCCCACGCGACAGCGTCTCTGATCTTCGAACGTCGGCGAAGCTCGGAACTCCGGAGGCCTTCTCTCACTTGCGTGAGTCGTGTCACTCCGAGCATCGTCCTCTCGATTCCACGCTGCGCGACGCTGATCGCGTGTTCATCCTGCTTTCGTATGGCCCAGGTCTCTGAGGCGTATGTTAGGGCAGGAAGAACAGTGGAGTCGAATAGGTGGGCACGGAGTCGGACGTTCCTCGTCTTCTTCGCGACTTCTTCGACGCTCTTGAAAGCTCCCCAAGCCGCTCTTTTCCTCCTGCTCGGCTCTGGTGCTAGGTCGTTGGCCATGTTGATTTCGCGACCCAGATACACATAGCTGGAGCATTCGGAGATGTTCGTTCCGTTGAGCGAGAATGGGGCATGAGAAACCCATCCGTTCCTCATGAACATCGTCTTCGTAAGATTCAGCTGCAGTCCAACGTTCCCACATACACGATCGAAGTCGGCCAGCATTCACTCCGCCTGGCTGATGCTCGGTGTTATGAGCACGATGTCGTCAGCGAAGCGAAGATGATGTAGTTGCCGGCCGTCGACCTTCACTCCCATGTCTTCCCATTCTAGTTCGCGCATGACGTTTTCGAGAGTGGCGCTGAAGAGCTTCGGGGATATGGTATCCCCTTGCCGAACCCCTCTCTTCACGTCGACGACGACGTGAAGAGAGGGGTTCGGCAAGGGGATACCATATTTAAAAATATAAACATATTATTATATGGGATACCATGTTTAAAAATAATCAAAATAATCACAAAATTAATTTAAAAATTAAAAATTATAAACATTTAGATGAGTAAAAATAAAACTCTTAATAAAAACGAGTAAAAAAGACGCACGGAAAGTAGCCTTTTATTTGATTGTTACGAATAGTATTGACTAAATCAGATCCTGGCCACCATGCACAGTATATTTACTTAAATAAAAACTAACCAAGAAATAAACAATAGACAGTGAAGGTATTAGAAACGTACATGAACAGAACCCTTCAGTAAATACCGATCTCTCGTTCCACATTGCTCGAAAAATCGAATTCGCTCATCTAAATTCCAGACATATACTGCATGGGAGAATGAGTTTACAAAAAGAATGGAAAAGGTCTATAACGGACCTTGACTGGCTACAACCAGTTCTGTGCCGCCCTTCACAAATGAACAGCAAAACGACTTCGATCTCAACTTGTCCACAATTCGTCGACAATTCGGCATGAATCTAAACACGAATTAAAGTAATCTAAAGACTATCCTCTGAATAACAATCGTTCTGGTCAAATCACTAACCTGTTCAAAACACCAGTCTTCACTCCAAGACTCAGGGATGTACCACCACGTGGACGGGAAATCTCACGTTGCGAACATATTTTGGCGACACTCGTTGATGCCAAATTTGACGAAAGACAGCGACATTCAATATCCTCACGTAGCTCGCGAAAACTCTGGATACGGAAGTGGTTAAAAGCATGGAGAGTTGGAAATTCATTAAGCAACAGCACTTTCGTGCAAGTGCTGTTAAATGCTGCAGGATCCCATCAAATAATTTCTAAAAACTGGAGTTCGGACTACACGTGCCTCTTTCTGCTGAAAATGTTAGCGACCTCAAAACAATCACTTTCCTTTTTGTTTTCACAACACTCATTCGATTACTGGGGTAGCTTAGAGTGCATAGTTCACGATGACCATGAACCATAAAGGGTGAAGAAAAAACGACAATCAATCCCTGTGCACCATGCCGTCTACTTCTACAGGACATCGGTCAGACAACTTGAATCTTTGGTCCACACTATGACATGCGATGGCCACTCTATGGACAAGTCTGTTACCAATTTCCATCACCATATGGATGTTTTTCTTGGGTAGCCTATGCGGAACCCGAACCAAGAACCTCGATTTGGGATGTTCGTGACAACGAGCATCTAACACTGCGCTACCATAGGACCATATTTCACCATATAGATATTTTAATCAATTTTATGGACTTTCCCATGCGCACAAGCATCTTAGATTGATTATCAATTCACAAAGAAAAACAACCTCCAAAACTCTTGCGCCAGGTGGGGCCTCAACCCGCATCTTCTGCTTTCCGGGCAGCGATGTTACGCCTTACACCACCGGCGCTGATTGACCGCATGTAACATCCGCAATATCGAGGCACATCAGATCATGTTGCGGATGTTACGCGCGGTAGAACAGCTGCGGTGGTAGAAGGCGTAACATCGCTGCCCGGAAGGCAGAAGGCGCGGGTTTGAGTCCCGCATGGCGCAAGAGCTGTGGAGGTTGTTTTTCTTTGTGAATTGATAATCAATGTGAGATGCTTGTGCACATGGAAAGTCCATAAAAACGAAAAATCATGTAACAACAGAAGCCTCAATGTCAGCCGCTCCACGCTTAACCAAGTGTGTTAAAACCTCCAAAAAAGAGGAACAACGTTAGGTAACGACATCAGTAATCATAAACACTGCTGTTTTCCCTCCATTTTGGAACTTTGGATGCCTTTCTGGATTATATGATCAAGAGATCGAAAGCCCAATGGAGCCGTTCCTTATCCTCCCTTACCTTTTAGCACGGCTATTCAAAGAAAACGCAACTCGCCACGTATTCTTGCATTATTGCAGATACAGCAGTTCTGTTTGGTCCTCTTTACATAGATTTTTCGGCTCTTTTTGAACAGATCAAACACAGGATCGATTAGAAATACACGCGAGAATAGTCCTGCACTGGCCAATAAACGGGCATAAAGATTCTTAAGATTAAAAGTAAATCATTGCCACTCTCAAAAGCAACACACGGCCGCGCAGATTGTTTGGAAAGCTACAAGTCGTTAACAAGCTTCAAAAAGTACAGATGAAGACACTAAATAGCTTAAATACTTGAGCACGTGGGGCGAAGCCGATACGTGTAGCTTCTCCCGCGCAAATGAAATCGCTGCGGGCCATCCTTGTCTCTTATTCGTCTGCATCAGATTACTTGGAAAATAAAAACGCTAGTTTGTTTGGCAATTTGTAGTGGCTCTGGCTCCAGTCGACCATGCAGCCTCGGAGAGGGCCACGGGAGGAGCTGCACTGTCTAAAGTTCAGCGAGAAATAAACGCGATCAATCTAGACTCGAAAGCAAGCACCGCCGCTCGCCTGCGGGCCTGTGGGGGTATAGCTCAGTGGTAGAGCGCTCCCTTAGCATGGGAGAGGGCTTGGGTTCAATTCGCCATACCTCCAAAAGTTTTGCTCACCGCACTGGAGGCGGGTCGATGAGGCACTCTGACTCGTTTCAGGTCCGTGGACGAGCGAACAGTGGAGCAGCTTCTGGATCGCTCTGCACGCTCTGAAGGCTCGTTCGGCTGCGGGCATGTGGGGGTATAGTTTGTTTCCCTACTAGCCGCTCACTGCTAGCCATAGTACACGTCAGTTTCACATTCAAAGTTCTTCGGGATGGAGGCAGATGTAGAATTAGTCGCGAATCCCAAGCTGAGCTGATTAACTCCGCTCTTCATTTTTTAATTATTCCATTATGTAATGTGGTGCCTCTAATGTACGAAAAAAACCTGCCTCCCGCCAGCAATTTTTGCAACTACATCTATGGCTATACCGTTCGACCTCCTTGGATAACCAGACTTCTCTACCCGTAATAGAGGTGTTCGCGGTCTTGGAATTCAACTTTGGGTGTAGGAAAACCTATCAATCAGTAGTAGTAGTTGTTGTTGTAGTTCAAGCAATCGCGGTGATGTCGTAGTGGACATGACCGCGTATTGATTGAGCTGAAACTGGAATATCGCGTCGTCCCGCAACGATCGCCTTGAGTACCACGCAGAAAGTCGTCTATTTTTATGAGCAACCCTGGGGCGTTGCTGACACCAGCCGACAAAAGGACCATCTAACTATCAAAGTAAAGTCCGTTAACTCTGGTTTTCGAAGGCACTACCTTGAACAAATTGTTAGCTCTAATGAAAGCCTTGTCACAAAATACTTAATAAGCAAGAAACAGAGCGTTTCTTTTCGTCCTAGTAATCAATGAAGAAAATAAATTATCCATTTCTTCTTTATAAAGCCTTGTGTCGATCGTGCTGACACCCCTTGCCGATCGACCACATACACACCATTACGAAGCTCATCGAAGTGTCGCGAGAGTACAAGCTGCCGCTGTGCCTTACGTTCATAGGCCTGAAGAAGGCATTCGACTCCGTCGATACTGAAGCGGTCACCGACACCCTGCTCACTCAGGGTGTTCCTACTCAGTACATCAGAGTCCTTGGAGAGCTGTACAGTGGATTCACGACCAAGATCTCTCCATTCTACAACGACGTCATCATCGACGTGAAGAGAGGGGTTCGGCAAGGGGATACCATATCCCCGAAGCTCTTCAGCGCCACCCTCGAAAACGTCATGCGCGAACTAGAATGGGAGGACATGGGAGTGAAGGTCGACGACCGGCAACTGCACCATCTTCGCTTCGCTGACGTCATCGTGCTCATAACACCGAGCATCAGCCAGGCGGAGCGAATGTTGGCCGACTTCGATCGTGTATGTGGGAACGTTGGACTGCAGCTGAATCTTACGAAGACGATGTTCATGAGGAACGGACGAGTTTCTGATGCCCCATTCTCGCTCAACGGAACGAACATCTCCGAATGCTCCAGCTACGTGTATCTGGGTCGCGAAGTCAATATGGACAACGTCCTAGCGCCAGCTGAGCAGGAGGAAACGAGCGGCTTGGGGAGCTTTCAAGAGCGTCGAAGAAGTCGCAAAAAAGACGAAGAACGTCCGACTCCGTGCCCACCTATTCGACTCCACTGTTCTTCCTGCACTAACATATGCCTCAAAGACCTGGGCTATAAGAAAGCAGGATGAACACGCGATCAGCGTCGCGCAGCGTGGAATCGAGAGGACGATGCTCGGAGTGACACGACTCACGCAAGTGAGAGAAGGCCTCCGGAGTTCCGAGCTTCGCCGACTTCGAAGATCAGAGACGCTGTCGCGTGGGCCAAGTTGTCGAAAATTGGATGGGCCGGCCACGTAATGTTCCGCGGGATGTCAAGAGAACACCAGGATGCCCACCAACGCGTTGGTCGGACTTCTTCGTGAAAGCCCTGAACGACCGCTATGCCGCTCTTCGTGTCCCTCGAGTGAGGAGGATCCATTGGAGCACTCGGGCACGCGAGACGGACGAATGGAGACGCTGCTGGCGCCCGCTCGAGCAAGTCGATGATCAACGGGACGACAGGTGATAGCGGCGAAAGCCTTGTGTGACAAGGCTTTCATTAAAGCTAACAACTTGTTTGAGTTGGTGTCTTCGAAAAAAAAAGAGTTAACAGGTTTAAGCTAACTACTGCTAGATCCAGAACAACATTAAGGAGACAATTCCTTTCCTGTCGTGGTGCGTTGGAGTTCGCTAAGATGAAGATGAAGCACCACCACGCTTCCTAACAATTTTATCAAGTTCAAAACAATTGTCTATTGGTACTTGCACGCGGAACTATGAAACTTTCTGGCTTCTCTTCCTTGGTATTGTTTCCCAATTTTCTCGTTCTATACGCTTCTCTTTTTTGTTGTGTTTTGTTTGGTTGATTTGTTTTCCTTCGATGGTTATACAGGGTGTCTCAAAAATGTATACACTGTTTGAAAGGTGATAACTTTGCTCACAGTGAATGTACTGAAGAAGTTAGTGCTCATATGAAAGCTTAAGAAAGTAGAAATTTTCTGGCATATGAGCGGTATAGAATGCGCCATGCACTCGTCTGAAACCCTACATTTTACACTCGATTGATTGTGCTTCGCTTGAATTTGTTGCAGTTTCTCCTTTAGGAGACCTATTGATTGACTTGTGCTTCTTTTTAGATGTAAAACTTAAAAACACACTGTGGCTTGCGAAAAATGCAGGCTATCCTTTAAAAATGCAGGTAGTATTTAAAAGGTTCTAGCATTGCTGCTAATGAAGCATTTTAAGACGTTTGAGACTCATATGAAAGCGCAGAGTAACGATATTACTGTGGCGTGCAAATAGTCACGATTGCGCGATACTCCCGCCTAAAGCCTTGCACATCAGACTCGACTGATTATGTGTTGAATGCCTGTCACAATCTTGTTACTACTTGGCCAGATTAACCTGCACTGTATTTCTTTTAACGTTTTCCGTAGCTCATTAGCTGCGGATATGCCGATTAACCTCTACATTCACCTTGAATGTTGCTTCATCACTCCACAAAATTCATCTTGGGAAATGGTGCTCCTGCTCACATTTAAATTGTGCAATCAATAAACTCGCATGTAGCTGTCTTTCACGAGATTGTCGAGTTTTAAACGTTAAAAGAAGCACAGGACAGGTTAATCTGGCCAAGTAGTAACAAGACTGAGACATTCAGCGCATGCATCGAAGCTGAAATTCAAGGTTTCAAGCGGGGCATGGCACAATCTTGACTCATTGCACGCAACAGAAATCTCGTTACCCTGCTCCTTCGTATGAATCTCAAACATCTTAAAATGCTTCACTAGCAGCAATGTTAGAACCTCTCAAATATTACCTGCATTTTTTGCAAGCAGTAATGTGTTTTTAAGTTTTAAACGTTAAAAGAAACACAAATCAATCGATAAGACTACTTCGTGAAGAAATTAAAACCAGTATTCAAGCGAAAGACAATCAATCGAGTGTAAAATGCAAGAATTGAGAGAGGTGCATGGCGCAATCCATACCGCTCATATGTCGGAAACTTTCTGTTTTCTTAAGCGTTCAAGCGTTAACCCTTAACTTCTTCAGTATATTCCAGCAAAGTTATCACCTTTCAAACAGTGTATACATTTTTTTTTTTGAGACACCCTGTATAATAGTATCTCAGACCTTCGTTATCTAGGACCCGTACAACCAGTTGCTATTGTGTGAGAACCTGTTTCTATGTTTATACTGGTATATATAGATGTATATACATGTGTATACATAGTATGTACCTACTTATATGCGTATGCATATATATATATATATATATATATATATATATATATATATATATATATATATATATATATATATATATATATATATATATAGGTACGAGCTGGATATTTTATGTGGATATAAGCATCGGCGATTATCCTGCAACACTCTAGAAACACACTAGCAACAGGAGCCGACCTTTAAGCCTAATGGTATACTTCCATACTGCCACACCCACTGCAACAGGTTCTCACCACATTTTCCATTTATTACAGGAGCGTCATCGGAGCCCAGGTAATCGCGCCGGGTCCCCTCACCTGGCCAATTAGCGCAGCCCGCCACACCCACTGCAACAGGTTCTCACCACAATAGCAACTGGTTGTGCGGGTCCTATATAACGAACGTCTGAGATTGTAATCAGTGTTGATGAACATGTGTAGAAATGTAATAAATGGAAAATGTAACTTCCCAGCAGTTTCTAACACTGCCCTAACAATACTTACCTCCTTGTTACCGACTAGTATCCGGCCTCGGAAAGTCATCCTCCTCTGCCTTTCAAACAGTTCTCGCTGCTGTCGTACACTTAGACGTGGACAGGATGATTCTTCAATGGTCCTCTCGTCATCCGAACTCGTGTCGTCCTTCTCCTCAAGTAACTCTCTTGCCATAGAGTCTTCCTATATTTGTATATTTAGAACAATAGAGAGCAACTACAGCAAACGATAATAACGACGTGATCTGAATAGAAAACCGCACCACGTCAGTGTCTTCAAACAGAGAGTCGCTCGCGCGAAGAACCGGTAGAGGTTCCTACAAAGAATGGAGTCCACAGACCTTACGAATAGGAAAAGAAAGTCACATACGTTTTCGCTGGTGGCCGAAGCCTCCATTCTTCTGTGCAATGCTGCAATCTCTGCCGCCGCCGATAACAAAGCAACAAAAGGATCGGATGGATTTGGATCGGCTGAAATTTTAAAAGACAAGTAGGATACGCAATCACATGCCCGTTGCTTAAAGCGAACCACGACTACAACCTTTAGAGTCCGTAACATGGACAAGGTAAACTAAAGCCCATCATATAGTCGCCAATAATCAAATTGGCTCAAAATGAAGTCCTTAAGTAAAAGGAAAGCTCCGATATGCTTCCCGGTTAACTATGACATGATTCCTAATGGGCCTCGAAGGTCTGAACTATTTGATCTGCCTTCACTAATGAGCAGGCGAAAGAGAGCTGATCTTATCAGGACGTTTGAAAATCTCACCAAAAAGCTGCACAACGACGCAGAAGGATTCTTGGACGAAAAGCTGACGAGATCCGTCCGTAATACGATTCCGGCGAACACATCCCCGTGGTTACCGTATACCGATTGGCGATGGAGCGCGGAAACTGTGCGCTGGGTCTCTTCTACGCTCTTGTATAATACGTTCGCGATGGCGCTGCGAGCAAGCGACACGGGATGTAGGGGATAGTGGCGTTGCTTCATGCAAGGGAGGTCCAACGGTTCGGTTCTCCTTCGTTGCGGCATTTTTGCATTTCAACCGACTGGTTGAGATTTGAGGGGGCTACACAGTTTGCTGGCGTTTTCTGCGCATTTTCTTCTAGTTGTATGCGCTCCAGCTGTATGCGCTTCTGCGCTCTTCGAGATCAGAACCCGGCTGCGGGCTCCCTCTGAGCGACGAAAGCAGTTTCCGCACGAGCAGCTTGCAGCGTTGATCACGAATATGACATCCGTTTTCCGTTTTGCGCTGGAGTACAGTAGGTTACGGTAGAGCAGTCAGGGGAGGCGCCGGGTGTTACTTGCACCCGACTCCATGTTCCTCGGTCGGATTTTCCTCCCAACCAAAAGTCTCCAGCGTAAAACGAAAAACGAATGTCAGATTCGTGATCAGTGCCCCAAATAACCACCGTAGGCGAAGTTTGGGCGAAATCGGTGATTATTACCTTGGCAGCCTTAGTCACCCGTACCTACCGTAACCTACCGTACTCCAGCGTAAAACGAAAAACGGATTAAGATTCGTGATCAGCGCACCAAATAACCTCTCTAGGGGAAGTTTGGACGAAAATTTTTTTCGACCTCTGGAGTCTCGAAAGTACAATGGCGCCAAACGCTTCACCAAGTAGGCCATGTTGGATAGGTGACAAAATGTCCGGGTAGGGCTTAAAGAGCAGGGCGCGCCAAAGTTTTCGCGCTCCATCGCTAATCGGCATACGGTAACCATCCGAGGGTGTGTTCGTCATAATCGTGCTAGAAGATCCGTCTGAGGAAAGCTCAAACTAGTTGCAAAGTGAGAACCTATGGTTAGAATTTATTGTTTAACTTATAGAACTCATACGGAACTAAATTTGCTAGAGCTATCGCTTGTTAAAATTTTTAAATGTGATTGGGTGCAATCCAAGGGGGGGGGGCACCTTATAGTGGAACTTGCATCCCACTCTCGTGCTCTTGGGGTGTTTACCCCCACCCCAACCCAAAAGACTCCACTGAAAAGGCCAAATATTAACAAGAATATTAAAACAAGAATAACAAGCAAACAAAAGTAAGCAGTAATAAAGAAGAAGTACGCCGCAGACTTCCCCGGGTAAGCTCTACCTATCGCCCTACGGTGAATCAGTCGACGCGCACGCATTCGGTAGCGCGGGAATTTAAACGGAGATTAGCCGCTGGAGCCTTTCCATGCTTCTATAACCAACTTTTTTCAACATTCCAGTGATGGGACCCTCTGTTTTAACGGGTGGGCATCAGGTAAGCGTCTTTACATTTTGTAGGTTATTATGTAGGACTCGCCGATACACTCACAACCGGAAAAAACCCGTCCGAGTTGTCCGGTGCGCAACGCCCACAGTCGCGCGATTCAAACCTGGTTTTTATTAGCCATGGAGCGGCCTTACTACAGGCTCTATACGTTGGAGCCAGGGACGGATATGGGATTATGGGATTTTGAGCCCATCAGAAGCCCCCCCCCCCCCGACCCTATCTGCGCCGGACAAGCACGCAAATATCACTAGCTGTAGTGACTGATTAGAAGAGGGATTAGGGACAACTGCATGGCCGCTTAACGATTTTCCTGAATTTCACTTTGAAACTACCGTGGACAACTCAGGCGGGTTTTTTCACAAGGCGTTCTTACAAGGGTACCACGTTTTCAAACCGTCACCGTAAGAACAATCGTTGCGGGGCCGCCACGTTCTCGGATCAGTGCTGGCACCATGCCAACTCCACGGTTACTGAGCAGTGGAGCTATGAAAAAAGAAACAAAAGAAGTGTCATGCTGTTCGAAACGGTTTTCGGTGTAGCGTTTTTGGAAGAAATGCAATATGACGTAATATTATAGATGAGCAGTTGCTTCAGCGTAGCCAAGATTAGTACGTTCTATGTCCATATCTATGGTTAGCCTTGTTTTAAACATCGTACGGCGTCGTTTTCATGGTCTCTTAGCCTTTTGGACGGGTTTCTGCAGCATGCAATGGTATTTGGGAGGGTAATTTTCCTCCCAAATAAGCTGACAACACCGAAACATACGCCGAATGAATACTTTTACCAATATTAGCTACGCTGAAGCAACCACTCATCTATTACAACGTCAAATTGCATTTCTTCTCAAAATGCTCCATCGAAAACCGTCTCAAACGATATGAAGCTTCCTTTTTTCCCCTTTCATAACTCCACTACTGATTAATCGTGGAGTTGGCATGGTGTCAGCACTGATCCGCACACATGGTGGTCCCGCAACGACCGTTCTTATGGTGGCGCTTTGAAAACGTGGCACCCTAGTAGGAACGTCTTGTGTTTCTTCCGGTTGTAAGTTTATGAAACACATTTTGTATGTGTATATCTTCAAATACTATGTATTTACAAGTAACTATGGAGTGCCCCCTCCTCTGGGATTGCGCCTGTGATTGTAATTGGCTGATGGGTGCAATCCCAATCGGGGGGGGGGGGGGGGTGCAGGCCATTTCAACTTCTAAAGAAATGCAGCATGCACCACAGCATATAAATATCCACAAATATATAAATATGCTTACTTATCAATTGCTGTCCTTCCAATATCCAAATCAGTTTTCTAAATTGCTTTCCTAGTCGGAGGGAGGGAGTAATGGAAACACAGCAAATTGAACAGAACCCTGGACAATTACAGTACTATAAAACCGGAAAAACTCGTTAAAGCAATCTTATTACCTTAATCATTTAGTGCATAGCGGTTTGCAATTTTTTTCCGAAGCAAATCGAGTTTTGGATCACAACCGTGCTGCCACGCATAGTGCCCCCTCCTGCACCGTGCATAGCGCCATAATGAAATGTTTTTAATATTTCCGCATAAAGCTCGGACATCTTCAAGGGAGGGATCAGGTAAGTTAAGGCATTCATAAGTTATATTACATGTTGTATGTATCGATGCAGTGTTTGATAAACTTACAACCGGAAAAAAACCGTCTGAGTTGTCCACCGTGGTTTCGGAGTGAAATTCAAGGAAATCGTTACGGGACCACGCAGATGCCTATCCCTGCAGCTAGTGATATTTTCGTGCTTGTCCGGCGCAAATACGGTGGGGTGGGGGGTTGGCTTCTGATGAGCAGCAAATCCCATAGAGCGTCGTTGATGTAGCTCATCTCTGGCTCCAACGTAAAGAGCCTGTAGTAAGGGAGTTCCATGGCCAATAGAAAACCCTGTTTGAATCGCGCGGCTGTGGGTGTTGCGCACCGGACAACTAGGACGGGTTTTTTTTCTGTTGTAAGTGTATCGGCGAGTGGTTTTTATTAGCATGGACGCCCTACAGGCTTCCTGCCCATCAGAAGCCCCCCTCCCCGACCCCATTTGCGCCGGTCAAGCACGCAACAGAGGGATAGGCAACTGCGTGGTCCTGCAACGATTTCCCTGAATTTCACTTCGAAACTACTGTGGACAACTCGGACGGGTTTTTTTCGATTGTAAGTTTATGGAACCCTTTCTGTATGTGTCTATCTTCAAATACGTATTTAAATGTATTTACAAGTGACTATGAACTGCCCCTGGGATTATGCCTGTGATTACAGTTGACTGATGTGCGATAGCGTTCCGTCCTTGCTTTTTTTGCTTACGATTTTTTATGCTTCTCTGCGTGAGTCATATTCTCGCTTTGGATGGATAAATAAATAAATAAATAACATACGGAATAAAATTAAAGAAAAACGCGAGGTGTACATCCGTGAATGTGGGAGGAAAACGACAAGTGATGAAAAGTGGCTCACCAACAGAGTGAATAGCGAGCTGTTTCGGTCGAAACAGCAAATCTTTCAGAGGGAACAACGACGAGAACCAGCCACCCATTCAACGTGCAACACGAGGGCTCGGGTGCAGTACGTTAGCACATGACCGCGTTCTGAAAGCAGCATTCCTATCGATCGTGTCGGCTGACGGCGATTCGGATGACAAATGGGCGACGGGCGGGAGCAGAGCGGGCGGCTTTATCGGCGAGTAACCGGTGGAAATGATTACAAATAAGGCGAGGGGGGAATCAGCAGCAGCAACAGCAGCCGGCCAGGTATCGATCGACGCACGGGACAGCGCCGGCCGACAGACGGGTGACGACGACCGGCTGATGGTGAGACTGGTCGAGGCGCACTCCGACTGCTGCCGGAGCGGCGGAGAAACGCCGACACGAAGAGCAGCAACAGCCTCTCGATCGGAAGCCGCACATCAGACGCGCAACGTCAAAGATCAATGGGCATGCGGCCAGGAAAACCTCCTCTCAACACGTTTCTGGAGATAACGGTGGAAGAACGGGAGAATGTCCCTCACATTTTCTCCTCGTGGGAAAAGTTACAGTACCAGCCAGCCATGACCGGCGATTCCTTCTTGCCCGATTTTTCCCTCACAAGGGAACTGTCTCAACAGTACGCTGGAACGGCAAGAACGAATGCTATGGGAAGAATCTCCGTCCTCCAAATAGTAACAGAACATGTTTTGTTTTTGCGGAATCCTTGAAGCAAAGGAGTAAGAGGGTGTAATGGTTAAGGGTCCGCAGCGTCGAGCTTACCACGGCGGCGCGAGGAAGCTCGGTCGTGGCTTTGGTGGCGCAGCGGTAGAGGGGCTGTTTCATCGCGGTGACGTCGAGGGTTCGGTTCCCCAGCCATGTCGCGCTTTTGCACTTTTGCCATAGTATCGCTATTTCCATGGAGACTTCCATATCCGACCTTTTTTTTAAGAGTTCGCTGCGTTAAGATGTTTTCACTACTTATTCCTTGTCGACATTTCGTGATACACCAGCAATGATGGATTCGTGACTTCAAATCTGCGGATTACAACCAAATTGGGAGGTACTTGAGCATTGATTGGATAGGTATCGTGAATAGTGGGGGAACAGTTGATCAGTTGTATGAGACATTGATTACTATCCTTCATTACACAAATGAATTGTATGTCCCCAGGCGGAAAATCTGCTATGGCGGGAACACTTCCCAGCCATATTACTAGGTTGTAACGAATTAAATGGCACTGGCTCGCGCCATTTTTGGCGCGTCTTTACGCGTTTGGTCAAGAACAAACCGTAACATGTGGCATATCATTTAGAAGCGCAAACTTTGCTCTACCGGCGAGTACCAAATTTTCAATGTAAAAGTGGGAAAACTTTAGAGTTTTATTGACTTTTTTGCAGATGGACAAAAGGGTAATCCGAGGCATTTACTTGTATGAATTCAAGCTGGGCACTACAGCTAAGGAGGCGGACGAGAAGATCAACGCCGCATTCGATCAAGGATGTTCCACAATTCGGACAGCGTATCGTTGGTATCAGAAGTTCCGGAATGGAGATGAGAGCTTGGAAGAACATGAAGGTCGTGGGAGGCATAGTGATGTTGATGAGGACAAGCTGAGAGATGTGGTAGAGGAGGATCCACACAAAGGTACCAGGGAGATAGCGAAGGTTCTTGGTGTCAGTCATAACGCAGCTGCCCGGCATCTGGAAATTGGAAAGACCAATAAGCTGGAAAGATGGGTGCCTCACGAGCTGTCTGAGGAGCAAAGAAACCGACGATATGAGATCTCGTCCGCACTGCTTCTACGGAACGAAACGGACCCATTTCTTGATCGCATCGTAACCTGTGACGAGAAATGGATAATGTACGACAACAGGCGACGATCGGCACAGTGGGTGGACAGCGATGAGAGCCCCAAGGTTTTTGCGAAGCCGGAATTGCACCAAAAGAAAGTAGTGGTGACATGGTGGTGTTCGCTGGGAATTATTCACCACAGCTTCCTCCCTCCCAGTGAATCCATCGCGGCAGAAATTGAAGAAATGATGAAAAAGTTGAAGGATATCCGGCCGGCCTTGGTAAACCGAAGGCGAGTTCTCCTTCTGCACGACAATGCTCGCCCCATGTAGCACGAATGACGTTGCAGAAACTGAATGAGCTAAGCACTGAAACTCTACCACATCCTCCGTTTTCTCCCGACCTCTCCCCAACAGACTACCATTTCTTCAAGCATCTTGGCGACTTCTTGGTAGGGAAAATATTCAAATACCAACAGGATGTCGAAAGTGCCTTCGAAGATCTCGACAATTCCAGAACTTCTGATTTTTATGCTACTGGGATCGAAAAGCTTGTGTCACGTTGGCAAAGATGTGTAGAATCAGAAGGCTTTTATTTCGATTAATAAACCCCCTACAAGCCGAGATATTAACTGTTTAAATTTACAGTGGTTCAGTGCAATTTATTTCGTTACAACCTAATAGAAGGTTAATCGTTGTCGCTTTTACCTTTGGGGAAGGCGCGTTATACGGAAAAACAGGAGGACTGGCAGGTCTATGAGGTGCTTTTTGCGAAACTAAACAGAGCTCTTCATCGATACAACAGCTATATAATAGAAAAAAGGTTGACCAGATCTAAGGATAAGACTGCTTTTCACAAATTCATAAACTCGCGTATTAGGAGTAATAATGAAATCCCTATATTAAGGAAAGACAGTGGTGAGCTTATTTCTGCGGATAAGGATAAAGCCGACTTGCTAAGTGAAGTGTTCCAAAGGGTTTATAATAATAAGGCACTGGATGATGCCATTTCACTGAAAAATGACTGTAATGGTTCGCCACATTTTACCACGATGTAGCCCACACTTTGGTTTCACAACAAAGAAATTATTGAGGTGTTATCTAAGTGGCCGAAATCTTTCTCTGTATCACAGGACTTCATCCCTTTGAATTTCGTGAAAAGCGTTGTCCATTACATAGGCTATCCCTTAGAGCTCATATTTAATCTAAGCTACACTAGAGCGGAAGTCCCATTCAAGTGGAAACATGTTTTTGTCACACCTATTTTGAAGAAGCCTCCACACAGTGACCCTAAGAACTATAGACCGGTTAGTATAACTTCAATTTTTGCAAGAACGTTTGAGAAAATTTTAAAGAAACGTCTTTTGGCAGATTTTGAGTCATGTAAAGTGTTTTCAAAAAATCAGTATGGGTTTCTGAAAGGGAGGTCGGTCGAAACTGCACTACTCAGCTCCATGAACGATTGGTCAAAGGCTTTGGAAAAAAGAAATTGCACCGATGTAGTGTACTTTATTTTTCCAAGGCTTTTTATGAAGTTCCTACAGAAAAGTTGATGGCAAAAATGGAAGTGGTAGGAGTTCATCCCAGGATCATCAAGTGGACCAGACAGTTTTTACTAAATAGGACTTATCAGGTTAGGATTAAGGACAAGTACTTTAAGATCTTTACTAGATTTATTGGCGTACTCCAAGGTGGAGTGCAGTCTCCGTTGTCATTTTAACTATACACATATGAAAGCAAATAGGGTCCGGGGGTCACCTTATAAAAAGGGTCACCAACACCAAGAGAACGAGACAAGGCACACCGATAGTAAAGAAAACAAACAAATAATGCTGTAGCTGTATTCTGTGCTCTCCTCCGCGTCAGCGGAGGAGAGCACAGAATACAGCTACAGCAGATTTAGGCAGGGGAAGGGACTCAAGGGTGTGGCTCAAATGACGCATCCGTGTTAAAATTGCCAACATCCTGGAGTTCCCTCCCTTGTCCAATTAGGAAGCACATAAGACGCGGATCTATAATCGAAACGAAGAGATAAGACTGCACCTACGTTCACTGTATGTAGCTACTCGCCACGCCGGCCCGCCGCGCATGCTGTGGTGCCCCCCCCCCCCCCCGGACCCTATTTGCGCCCACATGAACTGCCTAACTCGGTTACCAGTCAGTGTCAAGTGTAGAATGTTCGCCGACGATATCAAGATCTATAAGAGTATCATGAGCCCGGAAGATTCATTCACACTCCAACTAGCAATTGATTATATCAGTTGCTGGGCAAAGAAATGGGCCAGTTGCAGCGGAAAAAACCCAATTTTCTTACGATTGGATCAAGAAACCCCCTGATATCCCCACCTATACCATCAATGACCAAGTTTTAGTCAGAGTTGAAGAGGCTGAGATCTGGGTTTCATAATTACAAGAAATCTTTCCTTCAGCAAACACTGTGCCCTTCTAGTGAGAAACGCGAATTACCGCATTTATAACCTAATTCCGAATCTTGAGGTCAAATATTCCGGAAGCTTACATCCGTGCCTACAAGACCTATGTAAGGCCAATCGTAGAATCGGGAACAACGGTCTTTAATCCAACCAAAAAGAAAGGATATCGATCTTCTTGAAAGCATTCAGAACAGCTTTACCAGAAAACTGATGATGAGATACTTCCCACTGAGATATGACATGATTCCTAAAGAGTCTCAGAGATCTGAACTATTTGGTCTGCCTTCACTAATGAGCAGAAGAAAGAGAGCAGATCTTATCATGATGTTTAAAACTCGCATAAAAAAAGTTGAACAACGGCACAGAAGAATTCTTAGACGGGGAACTGACGATATCCATAAGAGGAAAGCTCAAACTACGTATACCAGTTGCAAAGTCAAGACTTAGAACAGACTTCTTAACTTATAGAACTCTCACGGAACTAAATTTGCTTCTTGGTAGATACGACGATATTATGACTATATCCGCACATGTTTGGAGTAGAGCTATTGCTTGTTGATGTTTTTAAGTGTGATTGTAGCTGATTAGGTGTGATAGCGTTTTGTCTTTGTTTTTGTTTGCGCTGCATTTCTATACGTGGGTCATGTTCACGCTTGAATAAATAAAAAAAAATATGCAAAATACGATGATCTATGGAGCTTTCACGCCAATCAATGGTTCTCATTGTCGGTGAGGTGACACTACAGTGTGCTCACAATATAGGAGGGGATCTCATGATCTCCAACTTGACCTACCACCTCGATCAATATTGTCGTCTCTGTTGTGCTTACGAAGTCGCGAGCTCATAATATGCTGCTGCTCACACCACTTCTATAATATCTGCTAACCCTCAAATGGTTATTCACCTACTGAAGTGTGGATCTCCACTGCTGTTCGAGAGACGAGATGAAGCTGGCGGAAGGAATAGCAAGTATCCTACAGGATTTCGAGGAGGTAGTGGAAGAAGATGTCACAAGTTTCAACCAGAAGAGAGTTGTGCTGAAGTCATGACGCCACTAACCAGTGAAGACACAATCACGATTTCGGGAGGACGGACCGTTTCGGAGGAAAAGATTTGGCTATACTATAAATGGAACCGTTATCTTACACAAGGTTGACAACCAGGCAAATGGGACTGCATCGCGATTCCAGGCTTGGGCTGCAGGTGAGTACCACGGGTAGGAACTGTGAAACGATCCCGCAGCAGAGAAAGTACTAGCCACTATTTTGGATATCTCTGTAAAAAATGAAACAGATGAAAATGAAGTGTTATTATCATAATCATCACGACATATCTTGGTTGCTTCGAAAACCGGGGTGGAATGGCATTCCCGGAAGACCTAGGTCCATATGATGAGTGAGGATGTGAAGAAACTGTAACCTTCATACGCTGCCCCTACTGTGGTCGATCTTACTGCTTTATGCATTTTGTGCCTATGCATAGTTGGTGTTGAAGGTTTTTCGCAAACATTTCATATATCATCGCATTTTGCATATTTGGGACATTGTTGGCGCATCACGAAATGTCGACAAGGAATAAGAAGTAAAAACATCAGCAAACTCCAAAAAGGGGTTGAAATATGGAAATCTCTATGAAAATCCGATACTGTAGTAAAAGTGCAAAAACGCGCTATGGCTGGGGAACCGAACCCTCGACGTCACAATGATGAGGCACCTGCTCTACCTCTACGCCACTCTATTCACGACGGAGGTTCCTTGCGCCACCCTGGTAAGCTCGACGCTGCGGACTCTTAACCATTACACCCTCTTACTCTTTTGCTTCAAGGATTCGGCAAAAACAAAACATGTTCTGTTACCATTTGGAGGACGGACATTCTTCCTATAGTATTCGTTCTTGCCGTTCCGGCGTACCGTTCAGACAGTTCCCTTTTCAGCTGATTATTTGATGGCATGATGCACGTATGATATCAGCTCGGCGGAACTCACAAAAAGCAAACAAAAAAGGCATCAATAACGAATGACTAATTCGGTCTAATTTCAACGACGAAGTACCAACTAGGACTTTGTGTAAATTATTAGGTTGTCGGATTATAAATGTCGTTTTTGCTCAAAAAGAAATTTTGATACAAGAAAAGAATAACCATACCTTAATACAAGTGGTAATCTCCAATATTATCATTGACATGTCGCCGACGTCCTCGCAAAGAGCGGATGCTTTTCTTGAAGAACTCCGGTGGCTGCGACTCGAAGAAGTTGGACACCCAATTTCGACTTCGTCACGGTTTTTAAATTTTTCTCCGCGGTGGCGTGCTCATCGACCGGAAAAGAAGGTAGCCTGATGGTGCAAGGTCTGGGCTATAAGGCGGGTGAGGCAGAAGTTCCGAGCCCCACACTCAGTTTTTTCGCGGCGTGATATTTGCAGCGTGCGGTCGAGTCTCGTCATGGAGGAATTCCACAGTTGCTGTGTTCACTCCCCATTGACGCAGTGCTCGGTCCAGGCGGATCAATTGTCCTTTGTAAAGGTCTGCCGCAGCTGTTTGGCCTGGATCCAGCACATCAGAATGCACCAGACCTCTACTGTTCCACCAAACTCAGAGCATGACTTTCTCTGTGAATGTCGGGCTTCGTCGTTGTCTTCGGAGCCGCACCGAGGCTCTGCCATTGCCGCTTCCGTGTGGTATTGTCGAAGTGGATCCACTTCTCATCCGACGTCACGATGGAACGTTGAAATCGCTGTTCGTGGTTTGTGGATGACAATTTCGGTGATGGCGACTAGTGCTGCCCAGTTTGTGTCGCTGAGCTAATGTGACACCCATTTTCCACGCCGATTTGATTTTCTGATTACATGCGAACGATCGGCAATGGTAGAATGATGACAATCGAACCTCTTTGCGAGCTCACGTGTAGTTTGTTAGGCATCCGATTCGACAGCTTTCTTTAATTCCTGACCATCCACAACTTCAGGACGCCGTTGATGTTCTTCGTCTTCAAGGCTCTCATCACCGTCTCGGAAACGTTGAAACCCACGATGGCATTGACGTAGTGAACTTCGTTACCAAATACTTCAGACAAGATGCGATTGGATTCTGCAGCAGTTCTTCCCTGCTTGAAGTCGTACAGCAAGGAAACCCCCACTCGCTACTTTTGCTCGATCATCGTTAATCTTTAAAAAAATCCTTTAAAAGGGTAAACGAATTGGAACGAAACTTTGGTGAAAGATTCTTCCGGAAACGCTTGTTAATCCGTAAACTTACATGATTCAAGAAATAAAAGGGTAAGGATAAGGATAAAGGATGGCGTTACTCAATCCCTTTTGGGATGCGCCACGCATTCTACTTCTACGGGATGTCGTGGAGGCGAGTTGAATGCGTACTTGGCCATACAATGACTTGTGGTGGCCAGCCGATGAAGAAGTCAGCGCTTTCTCCTTCCCAGACACGTCTGGTACCAATTCACCGACCCCGGAGGGATGGAAGGCTTGGTTGGCCTGGGCGGGAAATCCGAACCAGGAACCTGGTATCGGGTGCAGACGACAGCCGGCGCCTCCTCCGACTGCGCTCCACGCGCCCTAAGAAATAAAAACAAAAGAGAAATGACAAATTGAAAGCAGGCGACATTTATCATCCGACAACCTAATAGATACATTAGAGGTAGTTTCATAAACATTTGCGTAACAAATAACGCATATCTCCTATGCCACAAGAATCACCTCAAAAAGACAAGAAAACGCTGCGTGTTTACTGTACGACAAACAGAAGACTACGATGACGATCCTTGGTCGTGATGATTTACCGCAGTCGACGCGCGACGACTCCGCGTAAGAAGAGCCGTGAACTCTTTGTGACCGCGGCTATGTCATCGTTTTCGGGAAAAGCGGTTCAGTCTGGGCAACTCGCCTGAAGTATTCTACTGGCTGTTTGATACTTAACTTAAGGAGAATTTTGAGATGACCGTATTTTTAATCGGGATCTCATCTATATATTCCTATTTAGCTATTCAGAATCGCAATGTCTGGACGACATCGCAAGATACAGAAGACAAGATCAAAATAAGTCATGAAAAATTCGCCCGGTCTGATTGAAAACAATCCGATCAAGAAAGCGGAACAGGGGCCGGATTCATCAACAACTAACCCGCGGGTATAGGGGTAGAGTTACCTACAATGAAGCCTGCGTCTCTGACTCTTGCCTTATCTCTACCTGACTCTTATCTAATCTCTACCCCTTATACCCCGCATACCCATGGGTTTAATTGTTGTTGAATCCGGCCCTTGAACTGTTATGGAGGAAAATGTTTACAGTTAACGCCGCTCCAACTTTCTGGAGGCGGTCCACATGAAGACATAACCACTTCTTCGGGCGGTGCAGATCTCTGTCGATGAGCGACAAAATAACGAGCAGCAGCTGCTTCATACATCGGTGCCCAAGATCTGCAGTCTATAGAGAATCTGATCGTTCAATGACACGACTCTGAACACTGGTTGTTCTTCGTGGTACTCCGCCGGTGAGCGTGAAAGTTCAGTGGAGAGGGAATTGTGGAAATGATGATAAGAGAAGGAGGAGAAGTGCAGGCGGGGAAAACACGAGGTGTGGGGGATAACCGCAGCAGTCTTCATTGATAAATCATTGCATTGAACCAGAGTCCTATCCGTTTTCACATCATTTTCACGTCAAATTGGACACTCTTCTGAACAAAGTTGACGTTTTTGAAATCAATGTGAACGTCTTCCAAATCGAGACGAGCTTCTTACAGGTTCGCCTAACCGTCCCTATAAATATTAAAACACAAAAATGAATGAACAAAAACCAAAAAGTTATGAATTTAACCAGTCGTTCAGCGGCCTAGCGGCCGCGGACGTTTTAGCGTTTTAGCGTTTTAGCGTTTTAGCATCATCAATTTTAGCTGCAACCTATGTCATGGTTTCCGCAGGAAGAACGCCTTGCGGCAAGTTAGAAAGAAACAGAAAAAATGAACGACATCCATGTATAATTTGAACAATATCGATTGATGGTAATCGATACCTCCAAAACAAACTTCTGACTCGTGTTCAGCGACCTCGATTACCCCAAGGCTGAAGTTTCGCGCCTCCTGAACGACATCCCAAAAAATCGATAATATCGATCGATATCGACTGGTCGACTTCAGATTCGTGCTCAGCGACCTCGATTACCCTCAGGGCTGAAGTTTCGTGCCGCTTGGACGATATCCACAAAAATCGATAATATCGATCGATATCGATTGCCTCCCCTGTTGTGAACGACTCCCGTCGATGATCAACTAAATGCCCAGGCACGGTTGCCGACGTGTTCGGCACGTCTACGGCTCGCAATGCACGGTTGCCGACATGTTCGGCACGTCTACGGCATCGCCAGGCACGGTTGCCGACGTGTTCGGCATGTCTACGGCATCGCCAGGCACGGCTGCCGACGTGTTCAGCATGTCTACGGCATCGCCAGGCACGGTTGCCGACGTGTTCGGCACGTCTTCTGAATCCCTACGCTCTGCACTTGGTCCCCATTCATAACCTGACGCGTTGCCCCTTAAATATCTCGTAGACTTGGGCGATCTGCCGCCAAGGATATAGTTCGCCAGCAATCGCCCATGGTTAAGCCGAAGCAAAACCCGGCTGACATACGCCGCACTGTTGTAGGCATCTCTTGGCTTCAGTCCCCCATCACCGTAAGGCGCCTTTTATACCTGTGCCGCCGCGCGGCGCGGCGTGATGGTTGACATGGCTATCGATCTTTCGCGCCGCCCGGCGGCACCGCATCACTTTCACACTCCGCCGCCTCGAAACACCACATTTGACGGAATTTCGGGTTACGGTATTCGGCGAATCGCGCCGCTGGAGGGAAGGGCGCGGCGTGGCGCGATCAGCTGCGGCAGACTCGGTGTGCAGTGGAAGATTTCACACCGGGATGAAATATTTTGCTATCTCCTTTTTGTTTTGGTTCCCCAATCAACAGAACAAAGAGGGTGTTGCAAAATTATGGCGCTATTGTAGTACATTCTGGATTCGAAAGGTGGAGAAGAGGTCGAGAAATTTTTTTCGACCCAACTTCGTCCAGCGAGGAGTTAAAACACACGTCTAACTACATATAACGGGGAGTAGAGCAGAGTAAAAGTGCAATACAAATAACAAAATAGGGCACTAGTTAGAAGTTACGACTTCACCGACAAGACTTCGGTCGAAAAAATTTTTTCGCTGAAACTTTGTCTAGGGGATGCTATTTGGGGTGCTGATCACGAATCTGACATCCGTTTTTCACGATTAGGTCGGAGATCACCCCTACCATTAACAAGGGTGGTCCAGGCAGAGTCACCGATTTCGCTGAAACTTCGTCTGAGGGGGGGGGGTATTTGGTGTGCTGACCACGAACCTGACATCCGTTTCGTAAGCGTCAATATCTTATAACGAATTTCTCACCTTGAAGTAAAAGCTGGAAGAGGTTCGCAAGAGGTTCGATGGTGAGAACGATGCAATAAGATTGAAACAATGACGAGATTTCATTGATAAATATTGTGACTAAAAATGACCAAAACTAACTGAAATATATCAGCGGAGGAATAAGGAGGCATGGAAAGTATACCGCAAGAAATACTCTAAAGTCGGTGATCCTGCCTACACCACCCTTGTTAACGGTATGGCCGGTCTCCGATCGAATCGTGGAATACGGACGTCTAATTCGTGATCAGCACCCCAAATAACCCCCTAGAGGAGGTCTCAGCGAATTTTTTTCGATCGAAGTCGTGTCGGTGGAGTCGGAACTTTTAACTAGTGCCAAAAGATCATTTAGTGCCATTTGCATTGCAGGGGATTCGACTCAATACCACACTCACCAGTTTCAACCCTAGGTTGAGCAGACGACTTCGAACCCATCCTTAAAGAAGGATTCGTCGCTTCTCACAGAAGATCCACCACATTAGCAAGATACATTCCGTTGCTCAGCCGGGCGAATCCTTTCTGTTTTGGTTTTCCATTGACTCAAGAGCCCTCTCCTTCGTCATCCCTGGCGAACGGACCGTAGTTAGCAGAAGCTCGTGGCCGCGCACCGCTGACGCTCCCTTTCCTTACTGCAATCGCGCAGCGGCGCGTCAAATTCGGAGCGCGCCGCGGCCAGTCGCGCTTCACCCCAAATTGACGCGCCGCGCCGCGACGAGAGTATAAAAGGCGCCTAACGGACACGTGACATTAGCCGATTATATATAGGTAAGATACTACTAAATTCAAAAACTTCTGAAGATTCGTTTCGCCACAACCTTCATACGAACCTTTTTATTATAGCAGCTCCCCGGTGGCTCATCAGTGAAGCGGGGAGATGCTACAACAATTGATGTATTAATATCTTTAAAATGTTAAGCTAAACTCACGCGTCCTTATTGCTCAACCGCTTCTAAGCGTTAGACGTTAAGAAGTGTACTTGATCTATTCAATATATCTTAATCATTATCTAAATGTTATCAACCGTAATCCGGTTATACAGTGTGTCTCAGAAAAAGTATACGGTTTGAAAGGTGATAACTTTGCTCACAGTAAAGGTTCCGAAGAAGTTGAGGGCTCACATAAAAGCCTGAGGAAACAGAAATCTTCTAACATATGAGCAGCGTGGGATGCGCTGTCCACTGTCTGAAAATTTCCATTTTATACTCGATTGATTGTGTTTCGCTTGAATACTTGCTATAATTTTTTTCGAAAGTGGCCGTTTCGATTGATTTGAGTTTTTTTTTAAGGACTACAACTTAAAAACGCACTATATTTTGCAAAAAATGCAGGTACTTTTTGAAAAGCTTCCACATTGCTGATAGTGAAGCTTTTGAAGATATCTGAGGCTTATACGAAAACATAGTGAAACGAGATTTCTGTGGAGTGCAAATAGTCGAGATCGCGCCATGCCCCTGCCTAAAACCTTGACTTTTTAAGACTCGATTGATTGTGCATGGGCTGAATGCCTGAAACAATCTTGTCCTACTTGGCTACCTTAACCCGTACTGTGCTTCTTTCAACGTTTTCCGTCGAAACCAGTAGCTGCAATTATGCCGATTAACCTCTTCATTCAGCTTGAATGTTGTTTCATCAGTCCACAGAATCCGTCTAGGAAAATGCGGCTCCTGCTCACATTTAAATTGTGAAATAAATCAACTTGCATGCCGCGTGTCTTTCACATCATTGTCAGGTTTTCAGCGTTGAAAGAAGCACAGCACAGGTTAGTATGACCAAGTAGTAACAAGATTGTGACAAGCATTCAGCCCATGCACAATCAATCGAGTCTGGAATGCAAGTTTTAGGCGGTGGCGTGGCGCAATCTTGACACGCCACAGAAATCTTGTAACATCTGCGCTTTTATATGAGCCTCAAACATCTTCAAAAGCTTCACTAGCAGCAATGTTAGAACCTTTCAAATAGTACCTGCATTTTTTGCAATCCGTATAAGCCGACCTCGCAGTTTGTTCCAAACTCCTGATGTAACTAATGATGTAACTAATCATTTTATTATTTGTATTGTTGTCTGTTATAACATATCTATAGGAAATTTGTTTGTTTTTATAAATACATCTCAATACGTTTTTAAGAATAGAATTCTTACTAAAACTTTTTTAAGTGTGACGTTTGTAAGTGTGACGTAAAGATTTTTTACCTTGTTATTTAAAAATCCTAGATTAGAACAGATTTTAGCAATCCTCACAGTTTCTGCATATGTAGTGTTAATGTTATAGTGTTAAGGTTAGAATAATTTTTTGTTCAAGGAAAACTTTGGCACTATTGTACTTTCACACAACTCCACGGGTCGAAGAGAGGTCGAAAAAAAAATTTTCGCCCAAACTTCGGCTAGGGGGGTTATTTGGGGTGCTGATCACGAATCTGAGATCCGTTTTCAAAATTACGGCCAATTACGGTAGGTTACGGTAGGTACGGGTGACTAAGGCTGCCAAGGTCATGATCGCCGATTTCGCCCAAACTTCGGCTAGGGGGGTTATTTGAGGTGCTGATCACGAATATGACATCCGTTTTTCGTTTTACGCTGGAGTACGGTAGGTTACGGTGGGTACCGGTGAGTAAGGTAATGGTCACCGATTGCGCCCAAACTCCAGCGTGAAACGAAAAAGGATGTCATATTCGTGATCAGCACCTCAAATAACCCCCCTAGCCGAAGTTTGGGCGAAATCGGCGGTCATGACCTTGGCAGCCTTAGTCACCCGTACCTACCGTAACCTACCGTAATCGGCCGTAATTTTGAAAACGGATCTCAGATTCGTGATCAGCACCCCAAATAACCCCCCTAGCCGAAGTTTGGGCGAAAAAAATTTTTTCGACCTCTCCTCGACCCGTGGAGTTGTGAAAGTACAATAGTGCCAAAACTTTGTATAACCTTCTTTGACGTTTTTAGTTCAGAGCTGCACGAGTGAGTGTAGCAATTTTATAACATTTTAGTTTTCGCGAAAAATAATAAATTATTGACACCTCATCTTTGTAAGAATCAGAACTACAAGAATTAATGAGACGTAAGAAGTCATTTTCGACATCATCTTGGTTCATGAATTTTTTATCCTTCACATGACAATCTAAAAGCTTGAAAAAATTATAATCGGTAAGGGACAGATCTGGTGACTATGCTGGATGTGGTAGAGTGGCGTATCCTAGTTCATCCAGTTTCTGGACAACAATTTTTGAAACGTGCAGAAGCGCGTTGTCGTGCAGTAGGATTGGGCCTCTTCGATTGACCAAAGCCGGCTGTTTTCCAATCAACTTCTGGTGCATCACTTCAATTTTGGCACAATACTTCTCCGCTGTGATAGCGTCTCCAGTCTCCAGGAGTTTGTAATTGACTATACCAGCCATTGTCCACCGTACGGTCACCATCGTCTTCTTTGGATGGAGACTGGGTTTCGGCATCTCCTTGAGACTACCATTCTTGTCCAGCCATTGTGCGGAGCGAAGACGATTGCCATAAAGGATCTGTTTTTCGTCCCATGTCACGATCCTGCCCAACAAAGGCTCTCTTAGATTGTGTGGCCTCAATGAAACACAGGTGTCGTGGCGCTTCTGCATCTGCTCGGCGTCAGTTAGTGCAGGATCCATTTATCCAGTATCTTCGCTTTTCCGAACGCATTGAAGTGGCGACTGATGGTGCTGCCTTCAACGCCGAAATGCTGTGCCGGCTCTCTCACAGCTTGACGCAGATCCGCCTCCACCATGGCCTTGAGCTGGTCGTCGATAAGGAGCGATGGCGACTTACCTCGGTCTTCATCTTGGAGACTTTCATCTCCAGATCGAAACCTTTCGAACCAGTGGCGAATTGTGCGTTTCATAGCGAAATCCTCCCCAAATGCAGCGTTGTGTCCACTTTTCTATTCGTGTAAGTAGAGCACCCGAATATCACGCTGATTCATACTGTAAAAACCACGTTAACGACTCGGCAAAACGCAATTATTCCATAAAAGCTAGAGGCTAAGAAACGGAGACTCTGCTGCTTTCAGAAACTATAAACAGTGCCTGAAACGGGAACATTAGTAGCCACGAAAAATCGACCAGAAATGGAGGTGGTAAAATCGGCCATTTCAACGACCTAATGAAATTCGGTCTGAAGCTCAGCAAAAAAGCAACCATACGGTGCATTAAAAGACCAGATCACGCCATGCACTCGATTAGCTCGTCTCGGAATTTATTTGATTGGTAGTGTAAATGCTGCATATATGAAGCATCAAAGTGAGGACATGTGTGTTCTTTGCATCGCTCACTACATGTTTGCAACACTATAAAGTCAGCTCGGTTCCTTACTACGCCTTGATTTTAAGTTCTTCCTGTTTATCTTCTTGCTCCCTATTCCTTTCTTTTCTACCCTTCATGTAAAACAACGTTCCCGATCATTGGCACAGAAGTATACATCAATAAATCACCTGTATCACCTGTATTACATGTCGTCCCGTTGATCATCGACTTGCTCGAGCGGGCGCGTCTCCATTCGTCTCTCTCGCGTGCCAGAGTGCTCCAATGGATCCTCCTCGCTCGAGGGACACGAAAAGCGTCATATCGGTCGTTCAGGGCTTTCACGAAGAAGTCCGACCAACGCGTTGGTGGGCGTCCTGGTGTTCTCTTGACATCCCGCGGAATCCAGTCGGTAACGGCTCTCGTCCAGCGGGTGTCTGCGAAGCGCATTACGTGGCCGGCCCACCTAATTTTCGACAACTTGGCCCACGCGACATCAATAAATATGCACTGAAATCATTGTCGTAATCACCTTGCTTTCATCCATTCTGCCTCTCTCCATATTAATTATGATCTGCTACGATTTTTCCATTCAGTTTAACAAAAAAATTTTACTAATTTAATTTTTGAACGTAATTTTAAACATGAATTAAATAGATTATGTACAATTATATGTTACCTAATAAGAATAAACATAAAGGATAAGGATAAAGGACGGCGTTCTTGGATGCGCCATGCATTCTACTTCTACGGGATGTCATGGAGGCTATTTGAATGTGTATTTGCCCATACAATGACTTGCTGTGGCCAGCCGATGAACAAGTCAGCGCTTTATCCGTCCCAGGCAAGTCTGGTACCAATTCATCGACCACGGAGGGATGGAAAGCTTGGATGGTCTGGGCGGGAAATCCGAACCAGGAACCTGGTATCGGGTGCAGGCGACGGCCGGCGCCTCCTCCGACTGCGCTACACGTGCCCAGAAAAACAGCGCCGTCGAAAAATAAACATAAAACAGAAAATTAAAGCTTTCTAAAACATTTTACGATTGAAAACAATAAAATTATGAAAATCTAAAATACTAAATTAGTGATTTTACACGTTCAAAACAAATGTTATAACAACTTCCTTTTCCCTGGTGAGCCACCGGGAAGGTGCTGTAACCAAAATGGTTCGTCTGGAGATAGGTGGCGAAATGAATCACTTCGGAGAAGGCATCATAATTTCACGTTTTTCGCTTTCACTGTTCTTTTCTTTATCACTAATTCGACGAACAGGATCGAGAATCAGGTGTCCCAAAAAATGTATACACTGTTTGAAAGGTGATAACTTTGCTCAAGTCAAGGTACTGAAGACGATAAGGGCTCACATAAAAGCCTGAGAAAATAGAAATCTTCTAGCATATGAGCAGCGTGGGATGCGCCGTCCACTGTCTGAAAATTTCCATTTTACACTCGACTGATTGTGTTTCGCTTGAATACTTGTTACAATTTCTTCACAAAGGGGCCATTTCGATTGATTGCTGCTTCATTTAGGGTTTAAAACTTAAAAACACACAGTGGTTTGTGGAAAATGCAGGGTACCTTAGAAAACGAAGGTGCCGTTTAAAACGTTCTAACATTGCTTTAATACATTTGCTTAAGCCTGGAGCGGCTGGTAGAGAGGCTATATGTTGTTACAGGATGTTTTGCTGCGATCAAAATTTTTCCGCCAGGCGGGACTCGAACCCGCATCTTCTGCTTTCCGGGCAGCGATGTTCGCCTTACACCACCGGCGCTGTTTGACCGCACGTAACATCCGCAATATCCTCCAACTAACATAACATTGCTGCTAGTGAAGCATTTGAAGATGTTTGAGACTCATGTGAAAGCACAGGGTAACGAGATTTCTGAGACGTGCAAGTAGGCAAGATTATGCCATGCGCTCGCTTGAAACCTTGCATTTCAGACTCGATTGATTGTGCAGGGGCCAAGTTATAAACTTGTTACTACTTGGCCACTTTAACCTGTGCTGTGCTTATTTTAGCGTTGTGCGTCGCCCAGTAGCTGAATCTATGCCGATTAACCTCTCCATTCAGCTTGAATGTTGCTTCATCAGTCCACAGAATGCGTTATGTAAAATAGAGCTACTACTCACATTTATTAGGTTGGCCAGCTAAGTTCGTGAACTCTCAATAATCTTCAATAAAAGTATTTGTTAAAAAATAACAAATGACAATATATTTGATCCTTCTCTGCCACGCAGGTTTGTTATGGTGGTATAACTTTTATTTCGGCCGACGTTTCGACACAACTCGTCTTTCTCAAAGGCCTGAAAGTACTTCGAAACCTTAGATCCGGCAACTCATTCCGTCAAAGGCATACTTCTTCACAACTCTAGTTACAATGGGTTCCCACGAATGTCAAGGAGTGCCCGTCTAAAGCATACCAAACTCACCGTTGTTCCACCAGCGCTGAGAGGGGGGCTCAGCTATAAGACCATCAGTGAGCAACTGGGACCTACCATGCAGATCTATACTAATAAGTATAGACTGTGCAGTCTCAGAGCTCACACAACGGGATGAAGGGCAAGAAGTCGCTGGTTATTGAAATGCACTCGTTTCGGTTGTTCATTGCTGGATTACGCTCCCGAATCCAGAAAGCCTCAAGAGTCTTTCTGGATTCGGGAGCGTAATCCAGCAATGAGCAACCGAAACGAGTGCATTTCAATAACCAGCGACTTCTTGCCCTTCATCCCGTTGTGTGAGCTCTGAGACTGTACTAGTATAGACTGACAGACACAGTCTATGCTTATTAGTATAGATCTGCAGTAGGTCCCAGTTGCTCACTGATGGTCTTATAGCTGAGCCCCCCTCTCAGCGCTGGTGGAACAACGGTGAGTTTGGTATGCTTTAGACGGGCACTCCTTGACATTCGTGGGAACCCATTGTAACTAGAGTTATGAAGAAGTATGCCTTTGACGGAATGAGTTGCCGGATCTAAGGTTTCGAAGTACTTTCAGGCCTTTGAACAAGACGAGTTGTGTCGAAACGTCGGAAGTTATACCACCATAACAAACCTGCGTGGCAGAGAGGGATCAAATATATTGTTATAAAATGCCCAGGTTTTATGAACGTCGGACATGGAGACTAATACAAATGATAATCTTTGATCAAAATAAGATCCTTTGGAACGTAGAAGTGCTTCCCGTTTACCAGCTAACTGGTTTATCTCACGGCTGTAGAATTCCTCTGCTTTTGAGGCCAAGAATCCTTGAAGGTGCATTTTGACCTGGTCCACATTAATGAATCGTCGTCCAACCAAGAAGAGCTAAAAAAGTAGATATCATTCGGCACTCGGTGCACAGTCTGAGCTGTAAGGTGGATGAGTTAGACGATCTCAGCCAAGGCCTATGATTTTTTGAAGCGTCCGATTCGCGACATTCTCTCCATTTGGTGGTGTCAAGAAGGTGTTATCTTCTGGGAGCTGACTAAAAACGGTTCCAGCATTAGCGCTAAAATCTACTTTTCTCAACCTGACCGTGCGCAGGCTGAACTCCGCCAGAAACGGTTCAGGCAGTAGTGGAATTAACTTTCAGCAAGATAACGCCAGATCACACATCGCAAATCGGGAGCTTCAAAAAATCGAAGACCATGGCTGAGAGTGTCTAACTCATCCACCTCATAGCGCAGACTGTGCGCCGAGTGACTACCACCTATTTAGCTCTCAGCACCACTTCTTGGTTGGAAGCCGATTTATTAATTTGGACCCGGTCAAAATGCACCTCCTGATGGGATTCTTAGCCTCAAAAGCAGAAGAGTTCTACAGCTGTGTGATAAACTAGCTAGCTGATAAATAGAAAGCAGTCCAGCGTTACAAGGGATCCTACTTTGATTAAAAATTGTTATTTGTTATTTCTTAATAAACAATTTTGTTGATGGCGCTTGAGAGTGCACGAAATTCGTTTCCAACCTAATAAATCGTGACATCAATAAACCCGCATCTCACGTGTGCTTCACACAACTTTCAAGTTCTAAACGTTTAAAAAAAGCACAGCACAGGTTAATCTGGCCAATTAGTAGCAAAACTGTAACAGGCATTCAACCCATACACAATCAATCGAGTCTGAAATGCAAGGTTTCAGACGGGAGCATGGTGCAATCTTAACTGTTTAAGCGTCACAGTAATCTCGTTGCCCTGCGCTTTCATATCTGTCTCAAACATCTTCAAATGCTTCACTAGCAGCAATGTTAGAGCCCTTCAAATAATACCTGCATTTTTTAAGATAGCCTGCAATTTCCGCAGGCAGTAGTGTATTTTCAAGTTTTAAACTTTATCTGAAGCACACGTCAGTCGATGCTACCACTTTGTGAAGAAATTACAACATGTATTCAAGCGAAACACAATCAATCGAGTGTAAAATGCAGATTTTCAGACGAGTGCATTACATGTCAGAAAATTTCTATTTTCTTAGGCATTCATATGAGCTCTTAACTTCTTCAGTACATTCCCTGCGAGCAAAGTTATCAGCTTTCAAATAGTGTATAATGTATTTCTGTATTGTATTTCTGTTACAGTTACGGGTTTTGTTTGGTTCGATTAGAGCGCCACTATGAGTTCAATAAAGGAAAAAGGATAAAGGACGGCGTTACTCAATGCCTTTTGGGATGCGCCACGCATTCTACTTCTACGGGATGTCGTGGAGGCGACTTGAATGCGTATTTGGCCATACAATGACTTGCGGTGGCCAGCCGATGAACAAGTCAGCGCTCTATCCTTCCCAGACGTCTGGTACCAATTAACTGACCCCGGAGGGATGGAAGGCTCGGTTGTCCTGGCGGGAAATCCGAACCAGCAACCTGGCATCGGGTGCAAGCGACAGCCGACGCCTCCTCCGACTGCGCTACACGCGTCCTTGAGTGCAATAAACAAATAAATAAATAAATGATACGCTGGTCATGTACCAACTTGTCGTCAGGCTTCAAACTGAAATGTGATCGTGGACTCCAAAATGGCAGAGCCATTGCCTTGTGCGCTATCGAAGAAGTCGATGATAACGATGTGGCTGAAGAGCAGGTGACAACAACTTCTGCCGTTAAATCTTCCCGTTCTTAATCTTAATGAGCCGTTTCTCGGGTGAATTGTCATCTCGATGAACAGTGTGCTTTGTGCGATAAGAAAGTGAGCACGAGTTGGCTGAACTGCATCTCCGAAGAATTTCACGGATCCCCTTCTGAGAAGGGGGCTTCCCACTTGTACGAAATGTCAATGTCACTAATTCATCTTCCAATAATTTATTTTTCTTCTGTGCCAACCAGGTTTGTTATAAAGTTATTTATTTCGGCCGACGTTTCGACTAGTTCGTCTTTCTCAAGGCCTGAAAGAAGCTCGAAACTTCTTCATCCGCGGAGCCACTTAGGTCAGAAACATCGTGTCCCCCCCCTGCTCAGTATCAACTAGTCCTACGAAATCCAGGCAGAGAACCCAATTCTAGTGAGCTAATTCACCGATATTTCGCCAGCGCAGGCAGACCGGCTCAGCTGGCCACCATGGAGCAAGTGAGAAGCACTGGGGCGGTCAATTAAGGTCAATTAGAAAGACGAACTAGTCGAAACGTCGGCCGAAATAAATAACTTTATAACAAACCTGGTTGGCACAGAAGAAAAATAAATTATTGGAAAATGCCCAGGTTTCAAGAACGTCGAACTTGGAATATATTAAATGACGTACCGCCGCACCTGTTCGACCTTGTCAGGGAAGCTCTATCGCTCCGCCAGAAGATTGTCGTCACGCGACAATCACTGATCTTCCTTCAGCGCTGTAGAGCGACCGGCTTAGTGCCACGATTCATCAAAAATAAGAAGCTAGGAGCAGTATGCTGCTTGCCAGGGGCCGTATGCTATTCTCCCCCAACCGTCCCCGAGCGGGTGCCACGTCGTCTCCGCCGACCTCCCCGGTATGCACATCTCTCCCGGGCTGATCTAGGGGACGAGCCACGTCATGAAAACCCGGGGACGGCATCCCCCTAGAAAATTGCTCGGGGAGAGGCAGAGACGCAGTGGAAATGCGTACGCTGGAGCGCGAATTGGCAGCGGAGCGCGTTAGTCGTAAGCAGCTGATGGAACTGCCGCACCGGGGATGAGAAGCAATGAAGACGATACAAGAACGTTGCTTTCATAACTTTTCTGATTTCGATATCCTCCTATCCTCCAAAGTAGTTTATTGTATCCGGGGTGTCATTCTTCACAAATAGACGGAAATGGATGGAAAGAAGACCGTAGCATCAACACTATTAAGGAGCCCAAACTATTAAGATAGACGCACAGCGACATCGTAGTGATGCATCCATTTAGTTTTTGAACATAAGAATGCTCATTATCATTATAACCACAATGTTTTGAAGCGTAATGAATCTGAACGACTGAAAAAACGTAGTTTTCGTCTTTTTTCTGATAAAAGGTACGAGAAACTCATCCTAATCGTGCTGAAGGTAAGCATAGGCCTGTCTGATGTCCGTCCAACGTTAGAGAAGATGCCACCGATGTCATCCCGGTTCAGAAGACATGTCGCCGATATCGGGTAATGGGTGTCCGGGTTCAAAAGAGGTGTCTCCGATGTCGCGTAAGGGATGTCTGGGTTCAAAAGAGGTGTCTCCGATGTCGCGTAAGGGATGTCTGGGTTCTAAAGACTTGTCGCCGATGTCGCGTAAGGGGTGTCCGGGTTCAAAAGAGGTGTCGCCAATGTCGCGTAACGATGTCTGGGTTCTAAAGACTTGTCGCCGATGTCGCGTAAGGGGTGTCCGGGTTCAAAAGAGGTGTCGCCAATGTCGCGTAACGATGTCTGGGTTCTAAAGACTTGTCGCCGATGTCGCGTAAGGGGTGTCCGGGTTCAAAAGAGGTGTCGCCAATGTCGCGTAACGATGTCTGGGTTCTAAAGACTTGTCGCCGATGTCGCGTAAGGGGTGTCCGGGTTCAAAAGAGGTGTCGCCAATGTCGCGTAACGATGTCTGGGTTCTAAAGACTTGTCGCCGATGTCGCGTAAGGGGTGTCCGGGTTCAAAAGAGGTGTCGCCAATGTCGCGCTAAGGGGTGTCCGGATTCAAACGAGGTGACGCCGATGTCGCGCAAGGGGTGACTCAGTTCAGAATAGGTCTCAATATCCCGCAATGGTCGCGGGGAATATTGAGAACTCTCAAATTTTCATTGATAGAGTCACTGTGTGTATCCTTAATGAAAGAGCAGAATTATCAGACTGATATAATCTGTTAGTAGTACTAGCGATGGTACGTAAAAACAACCGTATTTGAAGAAGCTTGTTGAATAGCTTCTATGCACAGTTGAAGGGAATGATCCTGTAACATAATGTAACTAATGCAGGAAATCAACTCAACATGGACCTTGTCGCAACTATGGACATCGCCAAGAAGTACGGGAAGGTTCCACGGCTCTTTAGGGGCAGAACGTGTCCCTATGACACTCTAACGGACGTCGAATTTAGAAAAGATTATCGATTCACACGTCCGGTGTTTTATAAGATCTGCGGTATGCTAGCGGAAGACCTGGAGAGGTGTCACGGAAGAGGCGTGGACATGACTATTGCTGACCAAGTAGCGTTGAGCATTCATTTGCTCGGCCGCAATGTCATGCAAAGCGACGCAGCTAGAATAGCAGGCTGTCATCAAGCGACAGTGTCCCGTGTGCTCTCCCTCTTCTTGAAGGGAATTGTAAAGAGAGCCGGCGAATACATCAAGTGGCCGACAAGTGAGGAGTGCACGGAAATTAGGCGAGCCTTCTTAAAACGATACAGAATTCCGGGCATCGTAGGAATCATAGATGGCACACATTGCCGGATTCAAAGGCCTACCGATCATGAAGAGGATTTCGTCTGCCGCAAAGGATATCATAGTATAAACGCGGGAGTTGTGGTTGACTTCGAAGGAAAGGCGAGGTGGATTTCAGCGACGTGGCCAGGGTCAGCTCACGACTCCCGCGTTTTCAAGACGTCGCAACTATACGCACAGCTAAAGGCTAAAGAAGTGGAAGGGGCTATAGTAGGCGATTCAGCTTATGGCTCGGAAGAGTTTCTTCTTAAGCCGTTGAATATCGTGCGAAATAGTCAAGGTATTGTTATACTAGTGAATAATATTTCACCTTTTGAGTGTCAAAGCAATTTAGAAATGCGCTACAACAACGCAATATGCAGTGCGCGATCACGAATTGAGCAGTGCTTTGGTGTCCTTAAGCGGCAGTTTCATATACTTCATGGAGAGTGTAGGCAAGTGAATGCATTAATACTCAATTAAATATATTTCATCCGCAATGTTTTAGATATGATCCAGAGAAAGCTGCTGAAATCATTGTTTGTTGTTGCGTCTTACGCAACATATCAATTGAAAATAAAGAACCACCAAACTACGATGAGTACCAGGGAGCGGATCGTCAGGATGGTGAAGTCCCATCAGAGCCCCTGGATGATACCATGAATCCCCCCAACATGCGTGCAAGGGAATTTGTGAACAATATCATAACAAGATTTTTTTAACGTAGTTATTCGTATAATGAGATGTGCAACAAAGTATGCCACTCAAGTTTATTGTGAATTATACCCACATTTATCATATGGCACAAATAACACATACAAATAAACAATTACATTACGACCTAGCCTTACTGCAGAACATATACAAATACACAACAGTATCATAACTTGGCCTTCTTCGACCAGTACTCGATCTGAAGATCGAGAAGAATTATTTTTCTCTTCAACGCTTCGCGTCGAAGCGTTATGTTTTCCATCTCTCCCTTCATTAGGGCCGCTGATGAAACTCTGAAGGAAAAAACATTAAAACGTTCCAACAGATAATATTAATGAACAGCATTACCTATTCATTTCCGGAAGAGTTGTAGGAGACTTTGGCGGTGTTCGTCTTGGTCGCAAAGGTTGCTTTTGTTCGGTTTCCTGAACATGGAAATACTGAATATAGCTTGTCGTCGTATGAGAAGGAGTTAATACCAGATAGGAAAACACACCATCACACTTTTTTGCCCTACTTCTTGGCCGCAATTTATACCACTTAATCGTGGCTTCTCTTCTAGCCTTTCGAAGGCTTTCTTTTGAACTTCGGACAATCGTGGCAGCCGCGGCTTTCCCCCTCCGGTGCGGCTTCTTTCCATTTTCTAAAACTCCTACAGATATTTAGATGATCTGATAGTCTTCCACACCCAGTTAAAAAATACCCACCATTGCATTGCTATAACGCTTAAGAATTTTAATTTCGTCTCTGATTTTCTGGTCGATTTGCTTGCACGACCTGGGAGCGACTCCTAGTGAATTTACGACTTCCGTCAGGTCAGCAAGGAACTTTTTTTTCGCCTACAACAAATATGAGTACCTATTTCCTTACTGTTATTAAGCTCATTGTAGCAGTAATGCGTACCGTCATTCCATTACGAGATCCTCCTAACATCGCGTGATGGTATACATCATAGTTGTTGATGTAACCATCAAGAATGGCCTCGGTCTCGCGAGTAGAAAACGGTATAGTAGCGCTCTAGAATATGACCTTTCCTAGACATAGGCTCCCTGTCATTCAAAGTTTATGCTAGCTACCCGAAGCGCTTGCTCGCCTTCCTTAAATTCTTCGTCGTCGTATTCGCCATTTTCGAGCAGTGCGTATTCCACGAAATCCTTAAAGACGACGTTTCTTCCTTCTTTGTTATTGCTTGAATCAGAACTCATCCTTGTAGATGTAAGTTTCATTGGGATTCTACATCCAACTCCCTAGATTTCGCCTCAGCCCTTAAGGTTAAGATCCTCCAGTATAGTTTGGTTAGCTTATTTAATTTAATGTGTTTCATACGGGGTTAGTCCCCTACTTATTCTAACACCTCCTTGGCCTCCCGTAGAAGTTGGCTGCATGGCGCATCCCAAAAGGGACGGAGTAGAGCCGTCCTTTATAATATACAAGTGCTCCGACACGCCTAACGGCGTGTCTCGTACTTGCGCGCTTCGCGCGACTTTGCACCATCACTGATCTAAAGAAGGTAGCTTTTGTCAAACTTAAAATTCGCTAACATCTAGGACTTGCTGCGTACTTCATCGGCATCAAGCCGTTCACCACTTCGGTACCTTTCATCATAGACATTTTCTCCACACCGTGCAGTAACACCATTGGTTTATGCTGCGCAGTACTTCGGCCCCTCCACTGTGTACACGTCTTCCGAATCCGGGCGCCAGTATCCCCCTCGTTTCTTGTTCTTGTAGATCTAATTGCTGGTCCGCCTTTACTGGTCTTCCCCCCCCCCCACCTTCCTGGTCCCAACCCCTGGCCCACTTCCTTGCTTTCACTATTGACCCCCTACTGGTCTCTTCTTGCTGGCTTCCTCACCCTGGTCCCTCCTCCAGGTTGTTCCTTTCCTTCCTGGACGCTCACCTGGTTCACTCTAAAGGGCCCTTACTTCCCTTCTCCACCACTCCTTAGTGGTCCTACCATGCTCAAGGCAGACGTCAGTGACACGTATTCAGAATCAAACGCTCAGAAACGCGCGCAGACGCCGTTGTGTCGAGCAGGAGGCTACGCGTCCTCTGCTGTAACAACATCCCATGTTGAACGGCAGACGTTGCCCGCGCGAGGTACGCGGAGGCGTCGCAAGGGGTTCCATGAGATTGCGCGTGCTTCCACGAGGCGTGTCTCAGCCAGGTTTCCAACCTGAGTGAGATACGCCTCATCATCTACAGAGCAGGGAGCTAACTCAAATATATAGTGGTAGATTTACTTGTTTATTCAATTAAAATATAATTAAAGTTTACCTGATCTTGATGCCGTATCCCACCTCCACCCGCCTCTCTCCTCTCCCTCACCTCGTAGAATTCCGCATCCTGAATTATAGACTTCATGATAATAAGCCTCCAGTAGACCTCCAATACAAATTTTTAACTTACTTCTCGATGCAGTGTGTTCGCCCTCCCTCCCTCCGCTTCTCTTCCATTCCTAGGCGCATACAACTGTGTTTCCTGTAATATAGAACTTTTTATTGAAATGCTTATCTATGAATATTACTTCCCAGATAATAAAAGGTCTTACCTGCCCTGCGTCTCGTTGATTTGCAGTTGCCCTCCCTTCCTCCGCTTCTTTCGTGATCCACGGCTCATAAATTCGCGTATCCTGCAACACAGAATTGTTAATGAAAGAACAAATGAATCTTTACGATGATAAAGAAAGAACATACCAGTTAAAATGTGATTTAAAATCAATTACACCTAGGTCTCACCTGCCTCGGGTCACGTTGGATTGTGTTCGCCCTCCCTCCCTCCGCTTCTCTTCCAATTCTCGGCTCATAACATTGCGTATCCTACAACATAGGATTGTTAACGGAAGAACATACCGCTCTATGTGATGATGATGGTAGAACATTCCACTCAATATGAGATTCGGAATCAATTATACCTAGGTCTCACCTGCCCTGCCTCCCGTTGATTTGCTCTTGCCCTCCCTCCCTCCGCTTCTCTTCCAATCCTTGGCTCATAACATTGCATGTCCTGCAACATAAAGCAGAATAGAATAATGTCCTTTCATTCGTTTTCATTCACTTCATTTCAATGTTCCTCCATTAACAACATCGAATTGATAAGGAAAGAACATACCACTTAAAATGTGATTTAAAATCAATTACGCCTAGGTCTCACCTGCCTCCGGTCACTTTGCAGAGTGTTCGCCCTCCCTCCCTCCGCTTCTCTTCCGTTCCACGGCTCATAAATTTGCGTCTTCTGTACGATAGAATTTATATTGAAAGAAATACCACAGAACATGTTTCTTCCAATGAATTATATGTGTCTAACCTGCATTCTTTCTCGTTGCAAAAGAGCCGTCCTCCCTCCCTCCACTTCTTCACACCATGTTTCATGGTACTGCGTAACCTGTGATATGTAACTTTTTGATAGAACAACATACAACTCAATATGCAATTTGGAATGAATTAAACCTACGTCTCACCTGCCCCGGGTCACGTTTCAGTGCGTAGGCTTTCACTGGATCCCTTCCATTCCTCGGGTCATAGTATTGCGTTTCCTGCAACATAGAATTCGATATTATTTCAACATCATTGCACATATAATGAATCTTAAGTAATGAAATCTAAGCCTTACTTGATCTCCTTCGCCTAGAGCTGCACGAACCCTCCCTCCCTTCTCTTCTCTTCCGCTCATCGCTTCATAGCTCTTTCTCCCCTACAAATAAGTGTAATTCGGATTACAATGATCCCAGGTTTATAAACTGAGTGGTGAACGCATCTCCAACGAAATATATTATAAGGGTTAAATTGTATCAACCAGAACAAAAAAATATAAAATAACTATAGATATATCTTCACAACCTCTACAGTTGCCGCTCGTACTTCGCTTGTACTTGCCGCTCGTACTTCCTCGTAATTGGCGATCCATGGCCCACTATGAGCTGTGTCCATCTCCTGAAAGCATATTTTAACGTTTAAGAAACAACTGCACGAAAAAAAAAACGAGACGACGCGTCGGGAACAGAAATAGCTTCAATAACGCGCTTGAAATGCATGAGGAACTGCGAATTGCCGCGTTGTCATTGATTTCCTCTACGTCTCTACCCTACTCTGCTATCTCTGCCATCCCCGGGGGACGCCCCGGAGATGTGCATAAGGTGGGGTGGGGATGGTCGAAACTCGGGGATGATACCCGGATTTTTCGCGCCGGGTACCATCCCCGAGTCGGGCGAGAATAGCATACGGCCCCAGAAGATCATCCCAGAATCGCGGCTATCTACAAGTCGCTTCTGGGAGCCGCTATCAAACAGAAGCAGTATATATTGCACTCCACACTATTAAAGTGCACGACGAAAGAAGAATCCTGCCGCCGGTTGCTTCGAGGACAGATCTGGAGAAGGATTGAAAGCGGATCGAAAGACATCTGTGATGCCATTCGGTCGAGAACAAAGTCCACCCTTTGTGAGAAGTTCGACTTTCTTAGGAGTGAAAGGATGAGAAGTCATTCTGGTAACGAGCTTTCCACTTCTATTCCTCAGGCGTCTGGAGACCGATTAGTTCAGCTCGAAACCACCACAACAGCCATAGATCAGGCAAGGGTCACTGTAGTTGGTGATGCACACGTTTCTACGAAAGCGTTGGATTTTCTTAGCTTAGGCCCGTCGTTTTCAATGACGCAAAACATCTGTGCAGGGACGTTTCGTAAAGTTGTGTGTGGGTTGCATAGACTTAGAGACCAACTTAGAGCAAGAGCAAGGGGAGACTTCGAACGCATTGCAAATGAAGGATCATTACGCGGATTGCTAACACCTATCCCGTTTCCTAGGTCATTTTATAAGGAATCTGAGTCTTTTCCGGAGGTCGATGTGAGGTTCAGAATTTTCTCTTCAGAGGTTCTACGTGTTTTTAATACGTTTCGGCGAGAGAAAACAACAAACCTCACGAAAGACCAATGGGAAGGTTTCAGACAAGTCCGTGACCAAATTCGGCGTAACGAAATACGACTTTCTGTTAGCGATAAAGGAGGTGAATTCGTGGTTTGTCCCCAGACTTTGGACAAAGAAATCACGGAGCTCCACCTTTCCGACACCAGTATTTATCGTGAAACATCAGAGAAAGTATTTCGTTCGCAATGCCGCAAGTTAAATGCGCTCTGGGTATCGGTAGCAAAATCAGCTGGCTTAGATAGACGTTTTATTGCAAGGCTGACGCTAACAACGCCAACATGTCCTGTATTCTACAGCTTGATTAAAACTCATAAGCTATCTGAGGAAGACAAACGCTCGTTAAATGCAGCCACATACAAGATTCGGCCCATAATAAGTTGTGTGGACGGACCAACCGACCGGATCTCATGGTTTCTTAACAAGATCGTTGGTCAACTACTCAACTTTGTACCCTCACACTTGGAGAACACGGAAAAACTGTTAAACCGTTTGCGCTCTTGCAGATTTCCACAGGATTGTGTAATCGAATCGTTTGATGTGACTGCCTTGTATACCAATGTAGACAACGTTGCTGCTCTTCAAGCACTATCCGAAATGCTTGACGAACACGAGAGTAGTGTTGATACATTTGGTTTGAGAAAGTCACATATAATGATTCTTGTGAAAGAATGTCTCTGCTGCAACATCTTTAAATGGTCCGGTAAATTTTTCTCCCAACTTAGAGGACTTGCCATGGGACAACGTTTAGCACCGGCTCTTGCAATTTGCTTCATGAGCAAGATTGAACGACCGGTAATAGAACGGCTTCCCATAATGTACTGTCGATATATCGACGACTGCTGTGTCGTAACAGCAACGCAGTCCGAAATGGACGAGCTGTTCACCATTCTTAACAGTCAGTCACAGTACATAAAGTTCACGCGAGAAGTTCCGTGTGAAGGCTGGTTACCCTTTTTGAATACACAAATCAGGGTTTCAAACAGCCAGTACAGTGTGAAGTGGTACCGCAAGGGCAGCTCCAAGAACATCATCATACATGCTAAGTCGGCTCATCCTTCAGCTGTGAAACGTGCTGTAGTTCGCAACATGTTCAGAACAGCAACAAGGATGTGCACAGGAAACGAGGAGCGAGAGGAATCACGTATGTTGGCTTGTCAGATAGCAGCCCTCAATGGGTACGAAGTGCGACGAAATCGAGCGCCATACGGACACCGGGAGCGCGCGTACAATAACAAAGTCTGTCTCCCACTTCCGTTCGTTTCGGACCGAGTCACTGCGGCTATACGTCAGTGCCTATTGCGAGCAGGGTTGGATGAGGATGTTATACTGGTCAACATCCCGAGAGATAACATCAAACGACAGCTAGTTCGCAATCGGCTCTATGACCGCGCTTGTGTTATGTCTGACTGCGTGATTTGTCCATACGGAAGGAGAGGAGACTGTGCGCAAAAGGGCGTTGTCTACCAGCTCGAATGTTTAACTTGCGGCGATATCTATGTCGGGGAAACCGGGAGGGTGTTAGCCATTCGCGTTAAGGAACACCTTGCTGGTAAGAGAAGGCAAAGCTTAGTAACCCCGCTTGGGAAGCACCGAAGGGAAGCCCACTTCGGTGCTGACTTTGACGTAAGGTGCACAGTACTGTGTCATGAGGACGAAATTGGCCCCAGAAAGGCTCTCGAGGCTTTCTGGATTCACGAAAGAAATCCATCCATGAACAACAGAAACGAGTGCATCTCAATTACAAGTGAGTTCTTGCCTTTTATTCCATTGTGCGAGCTGTGAGAGCTTCGCGTATACTGCTATGTGCATTTTTGACCTCCGGCGTACTGTGCAGTATAATTGACCGCCCCAGTGCTTCTCACTTGCTCCATGGTGGCCAGCTGAGCCGGTCTGCCTGCGCTGGCGAAATATCGGTGAATTAGCTCACTAGAATTGGGTTCTCTGCCTGGATTTCGTAGGACTAGTTGATACTGAGCAGGGGGGGGGACACGATGTTTCTGACCTAAGTGGCTCCGCGGATGAAGAAGTTTCGAGCTTCTTTCAGGCCTTGAGAAAGACGAACTAGTCGAAACGTCGGCCGAAATAAATAACTTTATAACAAACCTGGTTGGCACAGAAGAAAAATAAATTATTGGAAAATGCCCAGGTTTCAAGAACGTCGAACTTGGAATATACTAATTCATCTATTAGGTTGTAACGAAATAAATGGCACTGAACCACTGTAAATTTAAACAGTTAATATCTCGGCTTGTAGGCAAGTTTATTAATCGAAATAAAAACCTTCTGATTCTACACATCTTTGCCAACGTGACACAAGCTTTTTTATCCCAGTAGCATAAAAATGAGAAGTTCTGGAATTGACGAAATCTTCGAAGGCACTTTCGGCATCCTGTTGGTATTTGAATATTTTCCCTACCAAGAAGTCGCAAAGATGCTTGAAGAAATGGTAGTCTGTTGGGGAGAGGTCGGGAGAAAACGGAGGATGTGGTAGAGTTTCAATGCTCAGCTCATTCAATTTCTGCAACGTCATTCGTGCTACATGGGGGCGAGCATTGTCGTGCAGAAGGAGAACTCGCCTTCGGTTTACCAAGGCCGGCCGGATATCCTTCAACTTTTTCATCATTTCTTCAATTTCAATGCAGTACTTCTCTGCCGTGATGGATTCACCGGGAGGGAGGAAGCTGTGGTGAATAATTCCCAGCGAACGCCACCATACTGTCACCATTACTTTCTTTTGGTGCAATTCCGGCTTCGCAAAAACCTTGGGGCTCTCATCGCTGTCCACCCACTGAGCCGATCGTCGCCTGTTGTCGTACATTATCCATTTCTCGTCACAGGTTACGATGCGATCAAGGAATGGGTCCGTTTCGTCCCGTAGAAGCAGTGCGGACGAGATCTCATATCGTCGGTTTCTTTGCTCCTCAGACAGCTCGTGAGGCACCCATCTTTCCAGCTTTTTGGTCTTTCCAATTTCCTTCAGATGCCGGGCAGCTGTGTTGTGACTGACGCCAAGAACCTTCGCTATCTCCCTGGTACCTTTGTGTGGATCCTCCTCTACCACATCTCTCAGCTTGTCCTCATCAACATCACTATGCCTCCCACGACCTTCATGTTCTTCCAAGCTCTCATCTCCGTTCCGGAACTTCTGATACCGACGATACGCCGTCCGAATTGTGGAACATCCTTGACCGAATGCGGCGTTGATCTTCTCGTCAGCCTCCTTAGCTGTAGTGCCCAGCTTGAATTCATACAAGTAAATGCCTCGGATTACCCTTTTGTCCATCTGCAAAAAGTCAATAAAACTCTAAAGTTTTCCCACTTTTACATAGAAAATTTGGTACTCTCCGGTAGAGCAAAGTTTGCGCTTCTAAATGATATGCCACATGTTACGGTTTGTTCTTGATCAAACGCGTAAAGACGCGCCAAAAAATGGCGCGAGCCAGTGCCGTTTAATTCGTTACAACCTAATATTTTATCGCGCCACTGTTCAGAACAACTCCGTTTAAAACCATTTCTCAAAAAGAAAATAAACGAAGAAACAACGACACCGTTTATTGACGGCAATATCGAAATACCGTACACATATTAGAGATCTTATTACACTCTATTTAAAGCGTATAAACTATGATGATTAGCTTGTAGGGCGAAGCTCTGACTACCTTGTATTACGCATAGGACACTGATCATGCAGAAGAACTACGCTCGACTAATGACTGAAGGAAAAACAAACGCAACTAAGAACCGGAAATCAACAAGGCACACCGGGACACAGTCAAACATCGAACAGAACTGCTAAGAAGACCAATGTGCCGCTTGAGCGACATGTACAGAAACCTGCAGAAGAGCAACGGATTAACAGCTAACAGATCAGGCAGTGAGTATTGTGCAACAGTGAAATAAGCCATCCTTAAGTGAAGGTTAATTCCCACGACACAAGGGTGAAGACGTGGGAAGACAATGTGCAACATCAAGTGAGATCACCCATTTGGGGCGTAACAAATGAAACAACATAACGGATTAAAACTTCTGAACAACTATCTACCAACACTCAGCGCTATGTGACGCGCTCTGCTTCCCTCCGGTCTAGCGAATGCTTTCGCTTGCGGTTCATTTTCGACACCGCTTCTTCATCTACCCTCACGGTCAGTTCCTGAGGCACCATCCCATTCGGGAAGAATGCAGCATGGTTCGGGAACGCTTTCGCCTGAAGTTATTCATTTCAGGTAGAAAAGAAAGCTCGATGTCACGCCTTTATCTCTCAATATGCAAGTTGCTGCACCTTGATGTGAGGGGTCCCTATGTTACAACAAAGCAGATTCATCCAGATATGCCTCACTCACAACTCCACGACTCCTCCCCAACTTGACTCAAAAACTAGGAATTTGAGTATTCGTTTGTGCTCTATGTCTTACGGTTCCCAATTGTTCTACAGGACATGTCACAGTCGGAGTAACCGCAAAGTGGTAAATGCATCTTGCCACTTGATGGGAGATTCTCATGCATTACCGCTTAAAAATTTCCCAGAGCATCATGGAGCACCAGCTCGATCTCTGATAGTGAGTGCCTGTTCATTCTATTAGGTTGGTGCATAAGTTCTCGGACATTTGATCCCTCCTGAATTGAAAGCGCATTTTCCCGCCAAATTTCTCACATGTATCAACGCGTAAATGATCGATCGATAGCGAAAGGAAAGGGCTACAAAACTGTTCCCAACATTTACTTCTGCGTTGTTAACGTCAGCTATTATGGCTGGGCAATTCATCCCAACTGAGACGCATATTCGGCACGTCATGTTATTCCTGCATCAATCTGGCCTCAATGCCAACGAATCGTATCGTCGCCTGAAGGGTGTTTACAACGAGAGTGCTCCTGCTCGAAGTACTGTGTACCAGTGGTTCTCGAAGTTTGCAGTTGCTGAATTCTCCGTTGAAGATAATGAACGAGAAGGGCGCCCGATGACACTGGATTTGGATGGCCTCCGAAGTAGAGTGGAAGCGGACCCATACCAGACCACTCGCGAACTATCAAGCACTCTTGGTGTTAGTCACTCAACAGTTGTTCGAGGATTGAAGTCGATTGGCAAGGTGCAAAAATTGGATCGCTGGGTACCTCACGACTTGACACAACATGACATGGATCGCACAGCCGATATCGCTCTGTCTCTCCTTACCCTCAGACGAAACCACGGATGACTGGACAACCTTGTCAACGGGGATGAGAAGTGGATACTCTACTCTAACTATCACCGGCGTGCACAGTGGGTTGACGCAAGTGGAGAGGCAGAGGACGTTCCGAAACCCGACCTTCGCGTGAAAAAGGTGATGCTATGCATTTGGTGGAGCGTTCTTGGCGTAGAATACTGGGAGCTGCTGGACGAAGGGATAACAGTGACGGCAGAGGTTTACGTCGACCAACTGAGGAGGTTGAATGCCCACCTTCAAACGACACGAGGAGAGCAAGTGAAGGTGTATTTTCAACACGACAACGCTAGACCGCATATTGCTAGAGCGACGGCGGCTGAGTTGGCGGACTACGGATGGACCGTTCCTCCACATCCACCTTACTCACCAGATCTCGTCCCTTCTGATTATCATTTGTTCTCAAGCCTTCAACGCTATTTGGACGGCCAGCAATTTAGGAACGGAGAGGATGTCAAGGAGGCACTGCTCACATTTTTCGCATCACAACCGGCCACGTTTTGGAGAAAAGGCATCCATGACTTACTAGCACGTTGGCGAAAGACAATTGATGTAAAGGGTGGTTACTTCAAATGATTCGATATTGTTGTTCGTATGTTGTGATAATAAATATTTCATGCCACAAATGTCCGAGAACTTATGCACCAACCTAATAGTACAGATCCGTGATGACGCCACATGGCAGCGTCAATTTTCATTTTTCCTCAAAATAATTTTCATATGAACTAGAGTCGGCAAGGCAAGCAAAGCGTCGACAGACGTTATATCGCGTCGCCAACACGTCTCCAGCTAAGAAATCGCCAAAGATCTCTAGTGAATTCGAAAAAGGCGTTTTTGCCGACGCTTTTGAAGCCCGAAGACATTCTCACCATTTCCGAGATCCTCCACCTGTCCTCTAGCATAATACGACCCTCCAGATCAGGATTCTCGTCAAGCAGCTTGAAAAGCCGCATTGTTAGTATATCGTGGCGGAGTGCACTGTACAGCCTAAACTGACGTTGTGTTGTCGTACTTTTTAATATTATAATGTAAAAAATAGAGGAAATAGAAGAAAATGGAAATCTTTATTATAAAATTCAAACCAATTGCTGACCATTTGCTTTCTTCAATTACAACCTATTTTTTGGAGTTCTTTATTAGGCTTGCCTTCTGGCAAGGTAATAAATAAACAAAACTTCAGGAAAACTCGAATTTGTCATTATTTTCTAATTTCCGTTGCAAATTAACGCCTCACTTATCTGAGGAGAAGAATCGCTGCCTTATCGTATATAGATCAGATAGATAATGTGCAAGGCTAATAACCGATTAGCGCTACCCTTATTGATTTCTTCTTTTCCTAACTGACAATCGCGGATTCACAGATGAGAGAAGCCCTCATTTAATAAAAAACGGTACTATTGTACTTAGTGTACCGCACTAAATCTCGTTCAAAATAGGTCTACTAGGGGTAATCGGCCACGGGAAGAACGAATATCGTGTTCGTTTTTTGCGGAAATGCCTTATAAGCCCCTTATGTTAAGTTCGAATCGCCCAAAGCCTTGCGAAATAGCGCGCGCTGGTAAGAGAAGTAGAGACTCCGCCTCCTACCAGCGCGCGCTATTTCACCGCCTCTAGCCTGCAGCAGAGTATAGCCAGAGCATAAGACTAGAAATCTAATACGACAAAGCCCTTAACAATGGCAGCTCAGGAGAGGCGTTCCAATGAGCTACATGGTTTCGAGCTGCGGAACCTGCACGAGAAACTGGATCTGTCGGACCTGGACTTCAACAATTGGTTGCGAGATATGGGATCCACGAGCTGCCACTGGAAACTCCCCGACCAGTCGGGTGAGCTGAAACAGGATTATAAACGGCGGATTTCAGGACCGGCTCACCGTAACGTTAGGCGTCGGGTGAGACGTCCATTGTGCAATCGCAGAACAAGGCTAGGGAAGGGACTCCATGGTGTGCCATACAAGCTGCTCGTATGGAGACTGCTTTCTTCGCTCAGGGGGAGTTCGCGGCTGGGTTCTGCGCTCTTCGAGCGCAGAACCAGGCTAGGGAAGGGACTCCAGGGTGTGTGCCATAATACTACTCGTATGGAGACTGCTTTCTTCGCTCAGATGGAGTTCGCGGCTGGGTTCTGCTCTCTTCGAGCGCTGAGCCAGGCTAGGGAAGGGACTCCAGGGTGTGTGCCATAATACTACTCGTATGGAAACTGCTTTCGTCGCTCAGGGGGAGTCCGCATCTGGATTCTGCGCTCTTCGAGCGGCGAAGCACATACGGCTGAGACAATGGGCAACAAATGCGCAACGTCGTGTAGACGCCGAAACCTGCCAGATCTCAGATACTCAGCTGAAGTGCAAGAACACCGGGGCGCCCGGGAACCGAACCCCCGACATCCCTCGCATGAAGTAAACCCTCTACCTACTGCACCACGACCCACTTGCACACGGTGCCATCGCGAGCGCACAAGACGTCGATCGGACGTCGCAGCATGGACGCCGACGCGCGATCTCCGAGCTAGGAGGGCGAAGACATCAAAGTCTCGGCGCGACCCGCACTGCGGTTACGGTGAGCCGGTCTGATATCCGCCGTTTATAATTGTCTTGAGCAGAACGCGGACTCTTCTCGGCTTTCATGACCTCGTTCGCGGCCGTCTCCCACGGTCGCGAATGCGTGCTGGTAGGAGGCGGAGTCTCTGCGTCTCTTACCAGCGCGCGCTATTTCGCTAGGCTTTGGGCGATTCGAACTTAACATAACGGGCTTATAAGGCATTTCGGCAAAAAACGACCACGATATTCGTTCTTCCCGTGGCCGATTACCCCTAGTAGACCTATTTTGAACAAGATTTAGTGCGGTACACTAAATATAATAGTACCAAAAAACTCACAAAACTTTTATGCTCAGCGCCATTAATAATCAACAAGGTAAAACTCACTTAGGATTGTTCTCTTTGATTTCACGAAGAACCCCAGCTCGGATTTGCTGCTGAAAATCACGTAATTTCTCTCTAGTTAGCTAAAGGCCTGCTCATACTTGGCGACAGCAGCGACAAGAGTGACGAAGCGCAGCGCGTGGAAGTATGAACAACCGACTGAAGCGACGGCGCCGGCGCTCGAGTATGAACACCTGCCGTCGCCGCGCGCTCGGTTTTAATCGTTTTGCATGCCTTGCACAAGCGACGAGAGCGACGAGAGCACAGCGTGCGCACAACCGACAAGTATGAACAGGCGACTAGAGCGTCTGGAGCGACTGCGCTGGAGCTCGATTTTAATCGATATGCATGTTTTGCACAGGCGATGAGTCGCTCTTGTCGCAAAGCATGAACAGGCCCTAAATACAGGGCAATCCAGCACTCTACTCATGATATTAGTGCCAGTATCAATTGAATAGTATTATCTAGCTTCGGCCAAGAACGGCAAACAACTTTACACTGCCTTAAGGGCCTAAAAAATCGAATTAAGTTTGAGAAGGTACGAACTCCATTTCGTTCTGCAAATGATCCACTCAAGAAGCGAAAAGATACCGGGATGGGCATATGAAGCAGATCCTATTCTAGTTGATGGAAGCATTGCTAGCAGAGCGAATCCAATGTAAACCATGTTGCTTCACCCTGCTAGGAAACTGCAAGGAAAGGTTCTCCTGTAGGTCAACGGTGTTATCTGCGTACACTACTAGTATCAGATTCATCAACCACTTACCGCCCTATAACGGTGAAAATACCGCCAACCCCCCTCATATGACATTCATCAGCATTCATTCATTCATTCGTTTGGCGGTATTTCCACCGTTTGAAGGCGGTAAGGGGTTGATGACTATGGTCCTAGTTTGCTTTTACTTTCGCCGTCAAAGATTCGGAGTGGAATCCCCCCCCTCCCTCCGCTAGGATAAATCCCATAAAGCTGATCACTTCAGAGCAGGACACTTGAGTGCACCGTCACATTGAGCTATGTGCAAAGGAATGAGTATTGGACACTTGGTATCACTATGGCAGATGTTGTACTTCGGCGGCACGTCAGCGACCCGGCGACCAGTCGCCGACAGCGCGTGAGCCCCAGCATGACAAGTTAAGGCATGTTCATACTTAGCGACAGCAGCGACAAGAACGACGAGAGCACAGCGCGGAAGTATGAACAGGCGGCAGCAGCGACTGGAGCGACAGCGCCGGCGCTCGAGTATGAACACTTTTCGGTGAAGCGCTCGGTTTTCGATTTGCATGTTTTGCACGAGCGACGAGAGCGACAAGAGCGCAGTGCGCGTGGCGTGCGCAGATCCGGCAAGTATGAACGGGCAACAAGAGCGACAAGAGTGACAGGAACGACAGCGTCGACGCTCGAGTGTGAATACTCTTCGGCGGCGCGGTTTTAATCGATATGCATGTTTTGCAAGGGCGACGAGTCGCTCTTGTCACGAAGTATGAACAGGCCCTTAAGGCCCATGCACACTTCTGCAACAGCGCGGCGCGGCCATGATGAAGCATAGGGCCGCGACGGCCGCGACGCGACACTGCGACACGTGCCGCAGGGAGGGGGCATGCACACTCTTGCGACTGTCGCGGCGGCGGCTATCGCCGGCGATGCCGCGCTGAGTGCCGCAGGCTGGAATGGTTCAAATCATTCGTAGCGGCGCGACATGCACTGGGAAGTCGGTCCCGTTGCCTAAAACGGTGCTTTAATGCGACCGCGCCGCGACCGCCGGATTTCGCGGAGGTAGCCGTCGCTTCCCTTGCCACGCCGCGGTGTCGCAGAAGTGTGCATGGGCCTTTAGAGAGTGCACGCGAGGGATTGCCGCATTGCTCTCCGCGGCCAGGGGCCGGATTCGGAGGTAAGTCCTACTCCCACTTACCTCGACGGCCATTTATCCGCTACTTTCCCTGAACTTACCTCTGTTTCTGATTCATGACGGCCAAAGCAAGGGTTTTGCTTCACTGTCAATTACTGACCCAATGCATCCCTCCGCTGAGTCAGAAATGGGCAGCGGAGCAAAACCCTCGATTTGAAGGTAAATGTTTCCCTACGCGCTGACGAGGTAGCATTTACCTCGACACTTACCTCGGGTTTCTCCGCCGCGCGCTGATGAATCGCGTAAGTGGGTAGTGGGGGGGGGGATAAATCTTGCACTTACCCGCAGGTAAGTCGTTCATGAATCCGGCTCCAGAGGGCTAGCGACAATCTGCTGCTGACGCTGTTGGCGACAGCGTAGACGACAGTGTCGGCGACGGGAGTATAACACACCCATGCGGCGTTGTCGGAGACAGTGTTGCGCGCCTTGCTACGCACTGCGTAACACCCGCCCAGCACTGCCGCGAAGTATAAATATGCCTATCCGTCCCTAAGGGTCCGTTTATACTTCCGATGCCGAGCGACGCGACGCGACGCGACGCCACGTATTGCGTCCACACTGATCAAACGATGCGATCGATCAATCTGGCCACTATACATGCCATCGCGTCGCTCGGCGTCGGAAGTATAAACGGGGCCTAATCTAGATCTCAATGAAGCACATGCCGACATTCACCGACAGTAGTGATTTTACGGGCCTCTGCTGAATGAAATGAAGCTTAGGGGAAAATTCTTGAAGTTTAATTCCGTGTTCCATGCTCTGAACAAAGCACCGGCGCCGAAACGTTAACCAGAATAGGGCAGTTTACCAGTCTTGGCTGAAGCTAGATATTACTGCTCAGTTGCACAAGAATCATTTCGACTTATTGAAAGCCGCACATGGAGTACCTGTAGAGCCTCGGGAAACGACACATTATCGGATCCCTCTTCAGAAATTGTTGAAAGATCGAAACCCATCAGCGTGTAAGCAGCCCAGCTCTTCTTCGTGTCAAACGTGCACGCCTCATCAGCACTAGGAGAGAAGGGAGGTGTGAATTCAGCTTTGAAAGCTTAGAACGTGGAAAATGCTTACTAGTTCGCAATTTTCTGCTTAATTCTCAATGGTAGCGTGATATTCCAAGAGCGGGCTAGGTGTCCAATTATCAGCTGCGTCATAATGCGGGTCCCGACAGAATCCCAGTGCACGCCATCCTTGCTGAAAGGGGACAAACTCATATATCGACTCTGATGGATGCTCACGCCCTACGACTGACATTCGATACGAATAGAGAGCGTGGTTCCTCATGTAGAAGCCGATATCCAAAACATCATAGCCAGCCGCACGAAACAGCTGAGAGGCGCGGAAGTTCGCATCGACAATCAACATTCTAAACTAGACTTCTAAACCACCGAAGTACCGAAAAAGATGTGAAAATCACCTATTCAGATGTCGTGTCTCGGCATTGTCCGCCCTATTAACAATCGACCGTCCATCTACAGTGAGCGGCCAGGGCATATTTATCCAAATCACCTCAACTTCTTCATTTTCAGGGGTTTGACAAAATATGTTCAGAAAGGCAAGGCTACCTGGGTGGTTGGAGGCATAACAAGTCGAAGACGTCGTATTAACATTGAAATTCTTAAACAAACAATATCACTGTAAGAACCACGAGACATAGGTCTACAAGAACAACAAGTAACTCTACCTTTCCAGGAACTCCTCAATAGCTGCACGTTCAACGCCTGCCTGCCTGTTGACATATGAAGGAACGTCGGGATCGAACGCACGCGAATATCTGCGAGAAAAACCATAACTATTATCGAAGAAAGCTTTCGAATCCAGTAATCGAAAGATTCAAAGGCTACAGAACTCCTAATACCACTACCCAGTGCCTACAGCATCCCTATTGCATGTAGAAGTTCACCTCAAGGCTTCTTTCCTAATAGCCATATAAGATGGACAGCCATTTAGAACAGCTGTTACATTGCTATTAGATTGGAAACTAAGTACCCGCCGTCCTTTTAGCATGTTATTCGGAATTTCGCTGAAAGTTTTTTGCATAGTATTATACACCATTCGAAAGAGAAGGGGTTCCTCTACAAGAAATATGTCTCGCTTTTTTCTCATTTGATTTTTGAAAATTTTTAGGCAATTAAAGTGGAAGGTCGGAAAATAAAAATGACATCGCCGACAGATCACCTCCCTTTAGGGCCTTTTCATACTTCGCGACAGCAGCGACTGGAGCGACTAGAGTGACAAAAGCGACTGGAGTGACAGCGCCGGCGCTCAAGAATGAACACTTTTCGGCGGCGCGCGCTCGGTTCTAATCGATTTGCATGTTTTGCAAGGGCGACGAGTTGCTCTTGTCGCAAAGTATGAACAGGCCCTTACGCTTTTTTTGGGTTTTTTCGCTGTTTTTGACATTCTTGAATTTTCAGAGCACTAAAACGAAGTGTCCAAAAGACATAATTTTATTTTTATTTTTCCAACAACTCCTACTTTGGTTAATTTTTGTACAGTATTATATGTCGTTCGAAAGAAAACGTTTTGCTCTATCAAAGCGTATGTTGCGGTTAATTCTTCATGATGATTTTTGTTAATTTTTCGCGGAATATAAAAAATGACCTTTACTGTTTTCGCACTGTGGCAAGGGCTGAGAGCTTTTTCTTTCTCAAATCATTTGAATGAGGATGCTTCGTTCTGTCAGAGTATATGTTTTGTTCTGTCGGGTTGTATCCAATCCGCACCCTGGAAGGCAACGTCCTGCAAGATAGCGGCAGCCGGCTATGAGAGTCTCGCCTACGTCGCCCCGACCGGGAAGTCGTCAACTCTCGCCAGTAGCCTGCCAGAGGGCACGCCTGCTCTCTCCCTTTATTGTCCCTCACTAACTTACCGTATGCCACTCACTATATACTGTATGCCAGTCTCTAATAAAGATGACATACCAACCACCATATAGTAGAACCTAGGAATACGTGTAGTGGCCAAATTGATCGATCGCGTCGCTCAATCAATATGGCCACCACACGTGGCGTCGCGTCGCTCGGCGTCGAAGTATAAACAATGCCTTAGGATTCATCGGGTATGGCGTTATGAACCTATAGCTTGATAGTTCCTTGGTCAGTCTGAATTTCGCTAATTTTCCGATCGTCAGGTCCAGATTTTAAAAAAGCTGTTGGCAGAAAAAAAAGTTATTTAGGTCTTCTGGAGGGCACTCCAATTTAATGTTCTGGAAATTAACGGAAATCCAGATGAACGAAGAAACCCGACACAAGTTCTTGTAAAGCAAATCATAATCTTTCGAATGGTGCATAAAGATGAGCAAAAAAACTCAAGCGTAAGAAGAGAAAAGGAGTTGTCGGCGAAGTCATTTACTTTTTTAAATTTCCATTTTAATGACCTAAAAATGGTCAAAACCGAAGTGGGAAAAATTGAAACAAACACTCTGATACAGCAAGTCGTTCTCTTTCGAATTGTATAAAGCACTGTGCAAAAAACTCAGAGAAATTCAGAACAAACTGTTTAAAAAACCGGCGGAGGCTTAGTTCCAATCAAATACAACTAGCATACAGGCTGAGAGCTTTTTCTTCCTCAAATGCATGAGCGACCACTGAGGCAAGCTCTCCAGCGACCACTAAGCAAGACTTTATCCTATTCTTCTGGCTCCATCTTGAAAGAAAAATTGGAAACAAAGATGAAATGCGGCACGAAGTGAAAGGTCGATAAAGGGAAACATTTATTCTAAACGCTCGCTTTGTCGTTATGGATCTTACCTACCCGGGTTAAAATAACTACAGCTAACGAACTCATCAGAACTCTAACCTTGTTATGTCCCACAGACAAGAGTTGATTAGCAGAACATCGGGAAACTCCTTGGCAGACCACAACTCCAGCAGCGCCACATCAATGTCGTTTTTCATGACCCTAAACCAAACCCAAGTAATTTTACTCGAGGAGACGAACAGTTTCTCGACACATCACATTCGCCTACCTCGTTGTGAAGAGATATTGAATTAAATTGTAGTTTGTGTGATATTCGCGAGCCTGCCGGAAAACCCTGTCGTTTTCAAGTGGAAGAATGTCGATCTGGAACAAATGAAACCGTGTCGATCTGGAACAAGTGAAGCAGTCATAAGCACGCTTGAAGTTTGTAACGTACCTGCCTATCACCGAGAAATGAAGTCTCTGTTTTTGCCCTCAACGCCTCTTCCTCTATCAAATCATCGCCGTTCAGCATCACAATTAAGTCCTTGTAAATACTTCGCATAACTGGAAATTAATACTGAATACGACCACCAAGGAAGACGTCAGATAGAAGATGTATAAGCATCACTTTGTCTCTGCGCCTTAAAGCAACATGGTATACAGTATCAGGATAGTCTCCTATTCTACTTCTATGGGATGTCGTGGAGGCAATTTGAATGCGTGTTTGGCAATTGAAAATGGGTGTCGTACGGATGATTCATTTAGAGGACAAGGACAAACAAATAGAAGAAGATGTCACTCGATTCTTTTTTTGGAACGCGTCACGCATTCTATTTCTACCTCGTAGCCGCTGAACCATTTCTTTCAACCATTTCTGGTGATGACTCAATTGCACCACACATACTGCCCGGATCTGACGATGACTCCCACAAGGGTAACTTTCACTAGAACGGATTCCGGAAGATTCAGATAAACCATTTTCGTTTGTATGGGATATCTGATATCCGACTCGGATAGAATATTCGATTTATGACCAAAACATGTTATCGCCAAATATCCATTCGGTGAAAATCGCCTTTATTTGAATCATTCTGAATCCCGGGCTTTTCAAAATGGGTGTTATCTGTATGATTCATTTATAGGACAAGGATGTACGGATAAAGGGCGGTGTTACTCAATCCCTTTTTTGGTACTCGTCATGCATTCTTCTTCTACAGGATGTCGTGGTGATTTGAATGCGTATTTGGTCTATGACTTGGCCCAACTATGAAACAAGTAAAACACAAACGCGTGCAACACCAGCAGCATCTTAAAAAAGCCAGTGAAGAACAATCTTCTCCCCCGCAAGGAATGATCACTTCCTCTTCGTTGAACGCGTAACCCGTGGGTGTAGAGAAGGATCCTTGGTGAACATCGACGTAACAAATTGCCACCCGGGAAAAAACTAGCACATATGAAGGCACAAATACAGGGTGAACCAAAATAACGTGGATATGATTTTTTCGTCATAATTATAAAACAACCAACAATTCGAGAAAACTTCAACTAAATTACAACAAACATTAGGGTACGTCATGTCCAAGTGGTTTCGTAGTGGCCTCCCTTGGAGCGGATGCAGAGGGCCAAACGTTTCGCCAATTTTTCGACGATGAGCCGCAGGTCGTACCTGGGAACAGATTCTGTTCACGGATGAGAAGCTGTTCACCGTGGAGCAGGCGCACAATCGTGAAAATGGAGTGATGTGGTCTACAGAGGCTCCAAGCACCTCTGCTATCGTATAAAACCCACAATCTGTCATGGTTTGGGGCGGAATCTGCGCCAGCGGCAAGACCTCTGGTTTTCCTGGATAAAGGAGTGAAAATCGACGAAGTGTGCCAGCGAGACGTTCTTGAGTCATTAGTTCTTCCTTGGGCCCACCAGCACTTCGGTGATGCCCGTTGGACGTTCCGACAGGACTCTGCACCCGCACATAGTACGAAAAGTGCCCAGGCATGATGCAAGGTCAATTTCGCCAACTTCATCACGCCTTCAGAATCGCCGCCGTATTCTCCGGATTTGAATCCGATGGACTACAGTGTGTGGGCATCTTAGAGGCTAGGGTCGGCGTCAAACGCCACCGCAGTCTCGAGTCCCTGAAGGAATCCTTGAGCCAGGAGTGGGAACGGTTGTCTTCTGATTACCTCCGGCCCATCGCCGAAAAATTCGCGAAACGTTTGGCCCTCTGCATCCGCTCCAAGGAATGCCACTTCGAAACCACTTGAACATGATGTACCCTCATGTTTGCGTTGTTGTAATTTAGGCGTCGCTTTCTCGAATTGTTGGTTGTTCCATAATTATGATAAAACAAATCTTGTCCACGCTATTTTGGTTCACCTGTATACAGCCTTGGTTTGCTGTAAGCATCGATGGTCTAGAATTGATTCCTGTGATCATGAGAAAGCGTAATAACAACAAACTAATATGTGCAAAAACATCGGCAGTACGCGGAATCGAACTCAAATACCCGCCCGCGTGCTTCTATGAGGCGGTACTCCTACCGACTACACCACCGAGGCACATCTTGTGGGGTGACAGGTTGATGAGTGTAGCACACACGTTTTGACACCTCCTTTTCAGGTCTTTAGAGAAGCGTTCAGCAAAAACTGGCTGTGGTTCTGGACCCCGCTCATAGGGCCCTGCATCCTGTCAAAATAGCATCGCAAAAGCTCACCTTGAGTTGAGAACCTTTGCTTGTAAGGTTTTGCTCTGGGCTTGTAAGACCTATGTCAGACCAATATTGGAATACGACACTCAAGTGCTCTAACAATTTAAACGTAAAAGCATTGACCTATTGGAAAAGGTACAGAACTGCTTCACTAGGAAGTTGATGATTAGAATGCTTGGCTTTATTTATAACCAGATTCCTTCTAGTGCCAAAAGGAATCAAAACCTCTTCACAAGTTGTCCTCTCGAAGGAAGGCTAATGACTCGCTTCTACTTCACAAAATTCTGATCGGTAAGTGTGGCATCGAGCCGGCGGGGTTCCTACCGGTGAGGGCCACTTCAGTCACCAGGTGTGGGCCATCAAGCTCCAGGTTTAGACAGCTAAGCCCGACTGTAGACGGTACTTTTTCGTTATCATAACAATAGGCTCATTTGAGACCCTACTAAAAAGGGGAGCATGGTGGGTTACGCTACCCTCAAAAAACTTCTTTATAAGGCGCGTGGGGTCGTACATCTTTCCTACTCTCTTCAGTTCTTTAGCTTATTCTTAGTTTTCTCTTTGTTATACTATCTTGCGATGTTATTGCGATGTAATGTGTTGTTCGTTTTACTTCTGTACTGTTTTTGTGCGTCAGTGACACTTATGTAATAAACATACATATATACTACAAGATGAGTTCGTAAAAGTAGCTCGAAAGCAAATTTGGCCAGTACAGTAACCTGCGGGAGGCAGTTATCTAGCATTTTATCCCTTCCAAAGACGCTTGGTATCAATTTACCGACGCCGACGGGGTAAGGGACCACCTCGATCTGGGTGTTAACCGAACTAGATTTCAATTTAAAGGGCGTGAGATGACTAGCACCTCCTGCCAGCCGCGCCACACAGCTAAAACTAACTGATGAGAATTTTGAAGGAAGAATAGCTATGAAGGAAACTCACGGGAATCACCAATAGCCATGACATGCACATCCTTCAGGAGAGCTTTGACAAATCTAGAATCATATGGAAACGCAGTTAACGTCGACTCCTTCTTGTTCTTTATCAATCTCAGAACGGGGCTGCAAAGTGGAGTACTGAGATGCTGTCCGGACATGAAAATGTCATGTTAACCCAGTATTAACGAACTCACTCTATATTCATGGAAGACTCGTTTACATCAAGCGAGGGTATCCTGTACATCTCACTCACCATTCTGAAACCTTGGATACTTCACGGTAATCGGGCGCACATCATCTATATAGCCCAACACTCTCAACACAAGTAGGAACAGTGAGTACACAACTGGTTACATCAAACTACTCTCATAAATCTTCAAGTTTATTAACAATTTCGAAGAGTAATAACAATAATTACAACAATAACGGCCCGTTCATACTTTGCGACGAGAGCGACCGCAGTGCCCGGTAAGTGTGAATAGGCGGCAGCGACAGCGCTCAAGTATGAACAGATTTCAGCAGCTCGGTTTTGATCGATTTGCATGTTTTGCTCGTGTGATGAGCCTTTCAATGAGTCGTGAAGTATGAACAGGCCACGAAAACAACAGTAAACGAAACAGTGTAAAATCATGCAGTGTCAAGAGCATTAATGTCAGCGATCAGCCTTGAAATGGCTAAATCTACATGATATGGAACCGATGGTACAGCTGCTCGAATAGTTGAATTGAACAGAACATTCCCAGATGCTATCCGATGTGCCTGAAAGGGCGTTGAACTTACAGAAAATGCCAGAATTCAGACTTTTCCGAGATCCCTACCTCGTCAAAAAACTCCTGCACGAGCTTCAGGTCGTTATCAAAGCTGTAGCTGATAGACGACGATTTGGGACCGTCCCTCTTGAACGTCGCGAGGATCTTCGCCCATTTGACATCCACCACGTGACGATATTTGTCTTCATTCTGCGATATTTTCATTCGCATTTTAGCAAGTAACCTGAAATCTGTATAAATTTTCTGCATTTTTCCTTCTGGAATAGCAGCCATAGCAGCTTCCTCGAGCTTCAGTGGCCATATAAGGAGTGGTTTGTAGTTACTCCGGTAGGACGCACCCCAGCGCAGAAGTCACCTATATCGATTAGACCGCGTGTCCGATCGATATTGGTCTTTGTTGCGCTGCCACACCGAGCAGCAATTGCACTTTGAACTCTGTCTAGCTATTTATGCAGGAAGAACATGGGGCAATCAGATTCAAAATTTAAGCCGAGCCTACCCACCCAGGTTAACCATACTCCAGATGGAGGTAACTAATGGACGTTCATAAGTTTCACTGAAAGCTTAGCGTTGTCTGCGGCACTCGAAATCCAAATCTGAATCCTTGAGACGGAGAAGTTGTTGCTCCGTCTCTTCGTTAGGATCATGATTACTACACCATCTAAGCTAGCCAGGACATGCGATAGTCAACCGCTGCTAACCTCCACACTTCTCCCATACTTGGGGCACCATTCGAGCGTACCGAATTTTTTAAGCAGTGAGTCAGGCCCTATTCATACGTCGCGACGAGAGCGACTGGTCGCCCCTGCAATACATGGAAATCGATTAAAACCGAGCGATCGCCGCAGAAATCTGTTCATACTCGAGCGCTGGCGCTGTCGCCTGTTCATACTTCGCGCCGGCGACGGAGCGACAGACGGAATGCCGAGCACGTAAATAATTGCGTACACCAGACTACATGCGCCCTCTGGTTGCCCTCGTCGCTCTGCCGTCGCTGCTGTCGCCTTCTCACACTTCCGGGCTCTGCCACTACTCTCGTCACGTCGTCGTTGCGGTACCCCACACTCCCTACGCGACGGTCATAGTGTAGTGTACGTAAATAATTACGTACTCCACACTTCATTCGTCCTCGCCGGCGCGAAGTATGAACAGGCTACAGCAGTGACGGGAGTGACAGCGATAGCACTTGACTATGGCATATGTTATACTTCGGCGACGACAGTGTTGCGAGGACTGCTACGCACCGCATAGCACCCATTCAACACTGCCGCCGACGTCGCCGACAACAGCGTCGCCGAAGTACAACACAGGCCTATGAAAAGATTTCGGCCGCGCTCGCTCGATTTTAATCGACTTGCATGTTTTGCACAGGCTACGAGTCGCCTCCGTCTGGAAGTATGAACAGTCCCTTAGCGTCCTATCTAAGCATGAGTGATGTTGTGGAAGGCTTCTCCATCACTAGTTTTAACATACCGCCTAACTTCTGAAAATCCTTGGAAATTTCCATATCTTTAGTGCCTCCCAATCCGTTTGTGAACGTGTACACTTCGGTATCAACTGTTTCCTTACCTGGATCGCCAGCCTTCAATGCGTGATAGATTAGTTGACTCTGGCAGCTTCTCCACCATGTCTATCTGTTCCAGCAACTCACGAATGTCTTCATTGAGAGTATGTGCATCGCCGTGAACCTCCTTCACAGAGGAAATCGCGAACTTCAGCTGTGACGCAGTACTAGATGAAGGTCGACTCGTCATCTGCAAAAAGTCCTCCACATACACTCGGTTCGTACCTCATGAGCGATGCGATACAATACTCGTAGACCGAATGATGATCAATCAGTCGCAGTCACCCAATTCATGCGATCTCATGGCGAATCGCTGCGTGACCGCTACCTTCTTGGTATGAACGGACCGTACAATGAGGGATAGGAAGCGATTCGCAATTCTGAACACTGCTCACTGTGGAGTTTTCAAGAAAGGAACGGCAAATCATCGTCGTGACTTCCACTCAAACATGCAAGAAGGCGGCACGAAAGGTTTCAGTGGGTCCCGCAACGAAACGAAGTAGTACGGTACAGTGCGTTGGAAATCGACATAAGGTCAGCGGGATGTTTAGGAAGCGAGTGGAAGCATATTCGAGCGGTCGGTTTTGTTATGAAAAACTATGATTGAACTTCTAAGAAAACGTTAAGTTCACCATAGGGGTAGAACACATCAGTGCTGCATAAAACTTCTAATTCCGTACAACAGAAAATGGGTCTGTATAGGGTTGCCACACATGGTGTCCCCCTCTGAACCTACCTGCTCCTATTTTTCTACTGTTTGTGGAGTGGCGATTCTCACAGCGGTGTTAATTTTCGACGTTCAAACATACGTGCCAGGAAAATATCTGAGTATCCAACCCGAAAATTGCTGGATAACGAGAGTACCTCAAAAGCATCCAGGACCTGGATAACGGATGACGTCCTGTTATCCCTGACTCACGATTGAATCCCCAAGCGTAGCAACGAGTTGTCCACCAAGAATTGAACAAGTTTGTCCACAGTACTCAGATGATCGTTGCGGGACCACGCGACAGTCCACTTCGTTCAAATCAATACGTATGCTATTAGTTAGACCGTCATTACTCCTCCGAGCATTGTTTTCCCTCCGCGTTTTTTTTTGTTTCCCAGCTTTTTCCTTCAAATCTTTCCGGATTGTCGGCCGTAAACCATAATGAACGAGGAGGAAGTCAACGAAGATCATAAAACATTAAGGAAACTTGAAAACTGGCAGGAGAGGGCGTATATGTATTCCCATACGTGAACTGTGAATTACATTCGAATTACACATGCAAACACCTAAATACTAGAGCAGATGAGTTTCGATTAGCCCAGCTAGATGCAGGAAATATACTGCAGCACTTTAAAGAAACCGATTTTCACATTCGAGTGGCTTTAAATTGAACAAATTATAAATTTGACTGCTCACTGTTCTTTCCATGGGTCTCGTAAAGGGCATCACCCTCTAAATGTCTCGCTATAAGGACAACTTACTTCATCACAATGCATGAATTGGACGGCATCCCACCTGGCGGTCGGAACGGATCAAGATGCAATGTGATTAACTGCGAGAGAATGCTCACAGTATTCTTTCAGTTCGGTAAAATCACCGCCGGCATTGTCTTTGTGGCATTGCATTAGGTGCCGAATTCACCGAGAGGTAAGTAACCACCACTCCAACCTGACTTCTACTTGAAAATTTAGCTGGCGTCTTCTACAATCAGGCACAAGACGTTCCTACTGTTCTTACGGTGACGGTTATCAAGCCGTCACCGTAAGAACAGCCGTCGCAGGACCACCATATCTTCGGATCAATGCTGGCATCACGCCAACTCCACAGCAAATCCATAGCGAAGCTATGGAACTATGAAAAAAAGAAGTTTCATACTGTTTGAGGCAGTCTTCAGTGGAGCATTCTGGAGAAAGGATGCAATTTTACGTTGTAGTAGACGAGTAGTTGCTGCAGCCATTGGTACTCAGACAATTTGCGTTTGAAACTGTGAACCAACCGGTTTGAAACCCGTTGGTTAGTAACCGACCATGAAAGGGTTTGTAACCGAGCACGAAAGGAGGCCACGCCCCCGCAACACGTGTTGTTATTGCGCAGCGAGGGGCGTGGCCGCCCTTTCATGGTCGGTTACTAACCAACGGGTTTCAAACCAGTTGGTTGACGGTTACAAACGCAAATTATCCTGAGTAGAAGTCTTTATTGCGGCTTGCATTTCTGTGTTGTCGCCTTCTTCGCAGCCCATGGGGCGGATTCATCAACGACTTATGTAACTTTAACGGAGAATTGTGAGCGAAAAGCTCAGATAACGCGGCTTATGAAGCGATATGGTGAGCGATAAGCCGCGTTATCCGAGCTTTTCGCTTACAATTCTCCGTTAAAGTTACGGAAGTCGTTGATGAATCCGGCCTCAATGAAAGTCGGCAGCACGTCAGGGTCAGGTCAGTACATCCGTCTTCTGCTGGAGGCGTGACGTCAGAAGGTACATCTGTTGTTCTGCGGACCGGGAAATTTTGTTCTGCGTTTCAAAGGTTTCGTAGACAGTCGTTAAACTCTCGGTGAAGCCTAGGGGGTTGGGGTGAGTGAGCATGGCGGATGAGAGGAAGATCGCATGCCCCCGTCGACGGGCGTGGCCATATCTTGCACCTCCTAACCGTCCTCCGGAAAAGTCATCTGAAAAACTACCCTCCCAAAATGTCACTTCACTCTGCAGAAACCCATCCAAAAGGCTAAGAGACTACGAAAACGATGCCGCAAGAAATCGAAAACAAGGCTAACCTTAGATATGGACAGGAGCTTGTACCAATCTTGGCTACGCTGCAGTAACTATTCATCTATCACAACACTAAACTGCATTTCTTCCTGAAATGCTCACCGAAAACCTCCTCACCACAGCTCCACTATTAATTGAATGTGGAGGATTATGCCTGCACTGATCCGAAGACGTGGCGGTCCCGCAGCGACTGTTTTACGGTAAAGGTTTGAAAACGTGGTGCCCTAGTAAGAACGTCTCGTCAATCAGGCTGCCCACATTTTTGGTAAAGTGCGACTTACACAATCCAGGGCACTTCACGTCTGAAGTGGTGACTGTTTTCTATAACCTGAACCATTTCTCAGTGATGCGGGAAACTAGATTATTGGAAACTCAGTAGATGAAGAAGAGCAGACACTCATGCAACTAACTTCGTCGGCAGCGTTGATACGATGTCTACACAATCATCACCAACTATTTGCTTCTTGATTTTACCACAGTTGCCACTGTGGTTGCTCATTCCTCTGCTGCTGATAGAATTATCGCTCAATACACACTTCGGCACTATTGTACTTTCACAACTCCACGGGTCGAGGAGAGGTCGAAAAAACTTCCCTAGGGGGGGGGGGGAGTTATTTGGGGTGCTGATCACGAATCTGACATCTGTTTTCGAAATTTGGTCCGACTACGGCACGTACGGGTGACTAAGGCTGCCAAGGTCATAATCACCGATTTCGCCCAAACTTCGCCTATAGTGGTACTCGCGTCTAAAGCTACATGGTAGTGACGAGTTTTCCGGGGCGGGTTGGACGAGTTTTCTCACAGTATGCAGGTGATCGTTGCGGGACCCAAGTGCTCCAATCAATCATCCAGAAACCAGCGAATGAGCGTAGGCTTCTGTACTCAACAGGAATCTATGAAAGTTGAATTGAAATGGAGACGAATGCTAGGAATGAGCAGTAACTACAATCATGGAGCTGGAAGGAATAGAAAACCCTCAATTCCCTAAAAATGCTTGCAAACGTTTGCACTGTTAGGATGGGCATGAGCTTCTCTTTTCGCTTAAACTAGGGAATTGTCTATGGCTCTCATGTTATATTTGTTTTGAAGAACTGACGCCATAAACCTGTCCAAATTGTTCATTGATGGTGGAAATTCCATTTAAGCGGAGTTCTGCAATAGATGGTTGAACGATTTTCTTAGTCTGCTATAACGAACTATGCCGCTATGGTAGTTGTGGGGACAAGAATCTAGATTATGGAAAATGCAGTGCCGACTTACCGTAACCCAAAATTGCGTAAGCAGTGTGTTGTGCAATCACGACACGCCCAGTTCCACGGGATTTTCGCGATGTACAAGGAGCATGCTTTGGGAATAATTCCCCAGCTGATTAAAGATAAGAAATAGTGCGGAATTGTCCAGATGTTTAGTATAAAACCAATTTTATTCGAGGAAAAGCACTTAATTGTTAGTATCTTAAGGTTAACGTCAATGAACCATAGAAGTTCTTGTGTAAAATCAGGCAAACGTTTTTCCTAGTCTTCCTTTAATGCGGCTTCTTCTTCTTGGAGTTTGTGGTTATCGTAACATCTCTATTCTCTTAATCGTAGCACAGTTGAACGGTTGTTTGTTTGCTGGTATCAGGACGAAAAAGATTAAACTAGATAAATGAAGGAAGACTAGTTACCGGGATGTAAATCAAAACCATATTTAACGTTCAGTTTCACATTTTTCAGTTTAACATTCAGTTTCAAGAGCACCAAGTGGAAGTACAATGCGCGGAACACGCCGATGTGGTGAAATACTGGTGAATTTAGTGCACATTTATATCAAAGGCAGACCTAGCAAGTGAATTTACACTGTGGAATAGTTACCACTCTCCGAATTCTATATTGGAACACCTCTTACGATGCAATGAAACGAAGACGTGAGCAAATACTTGTAGTATATAGAAGTATAAAAAAGTAAAAAACAGCCTTACTCCACCCCTCTTGGGGATCCGCCATGCTCTGTTCTTCTACGTATTACGTTAAAAGGATTTTTATCTCTACAATGACTGCGGTGGCCAGCCGATGTACAACCTAGCGCTTTATCCTTCCGATAATATCGATCGGCATTGATTGCTTCCCCCCCCCCCGCCTGCTGTGAAGTCCTTCCGTCCACGATCATACGAGCACCTAAGCACATTGGACGCCGTGTTCGGCTCATCTTCTGAACCCCTACGCACATTGGACTCCGTAGACCTTACCAGCAATTCTGTAGATTTCGATAGAATTCATTAAGATTGAGTCTGAGTGGAGATACTTCAATTTGAATGTAACGGCTTGAATCCGACAGCCTTCGATCAAATTAATAGAATAACAACGTTGAAGTGGACGCAATTCCTTAAGAAAATGTAGATTCTAGGAGAGCTGCATGAACAAAATCGACTGCGTAACACATAAACTCAGTAAGGAACTGAATTTCACAACCCCGGTTCGTAGAAGCAGTTCCAAAGTGCATCTCCTTCGCATTCACTGTCTCCCGATTTCGTAAGAGATGTTGTAGAGTACTTTCTCTAAGCGTTCACCGTGAAACAGGGCGTGTCGTGATTGCACAACACACCGCTTACGCAATTATGAGTTACGGTAAGTCGGCACTGCATTTTCCGTAATTTAGATTCTTGTGTTGTGGGGGGGGGGTCACCTTATAAAAAGTGTCACTAACACGAACAAAAAGAACTGATGGCACACCTATAATAAGGAAAACAAACAAGCAATGCTATAGCTATGTTCTATGCTCTAGGTTTAAGCAGGGGAAGGGACTCCAGGATGTGGCTGGAGTGACGCACCCGTGTTAGAATTGCCTACATCCTGGAGCTCCCTCCCTCGCCCAATACGAAAGCAGACAAAATACAGAGTAATCGAAAATAGGAGAATTGACTGCATTTACATTCGCTGTATGTAGCTACTCGCCACTCCTGCACCCCACTGTATACTATGGTGACCCCTCCCCTAACTGCCATAGCGCTAGAACTATTTTCAAAGCAGAGATCTCGATTGCCTGAGGCTGCCCCACAACTTGGTTCCAAGCTTACAAGAGCAGCTGAAAATTTAATAGCCTATCTAAATAACAGTGGATTTGGTCTTTTGCGCTCCGAAGCAACGTTTGAAACCCTCTGTGGCTAACGCTTTCCTTCTGCGCTAGTATCACCCCAACGTTGTAGCTGCAAGGAGCACTGCAGCAAAATCTTCTTCGGATTCGAATAAAAAATGCTATAATCGTTTATTGATGAAGGTTTTTTTTTTCGTTTCCGTCTGCAGGTCCAAAACAACAAAGGATCATAAACAAAGGAACTCAAGAACGTCGGAAAATGGTCTTAGCAGAAGTGTCCTCCCGCTTTTAATCTGCACTTAAAACTATTATCTTTCTCTTGGTGGAGCCTAAGGACCATAGGTACACTTGGTGTTACCTCCCGAGATGGAAGGTCTTATATGTGTGTAAACATTGTATTGTGCTCCCACCCTTGATCGAGACACAGCTCGACAAGGCTTCGGTTGGCTGCGACCGCGTCGCAGCTGCCAGTCGGTCCCGCGACGATCGCCTGCATACTGTGCGAAAACTCGTCCAACCCGCCCCGGAAAACACTACCATGTAGCTTTAGACGCGAGTTATAGTGGTTATCTGCTGTGCTACAGTAGTGGCAGAGTATGCAAGCGGTCCCGCAACGATTGTCTCAAGGTGCGCAAATTAGCGGGAAATCATTTTTGCGGAGAACTCTTCCCGCAAAACAAGCCTAATTTCCCGTTGCTTAGGTTGTTATTCCTGAAGACTACACCAAAACAATAATCTGCTGTGCAAAGGTAAGACACTTCAGATATTCAGTCTACAACCAGGAAACCATCCTGACCCGTAGCTACCGTACTTCAGCGTAAAACTAAGCACGGATGTCAGATTCGTGATCAGTACCCCAAATAACCCACCTAGACGAAGTCTGGGCGGAAAATTTTTCGACTTCTCCTCGACCCGTCGAGTTGTGAAAGCACAATAGTGCCCACACTCTTCTAGCCGACATTTATACTACGAATACAGCGCGAGCAATACTGTTATGACTGCCTCGTTCGTCAGCTGAGGTGGGTGAGGCAGAGAAGAAGAGGTCACGTTATCCCACGACGACCGCCGGATTCTTGGCGGACGACTCGTCGCTACCCTTCACTATTGAGTCGCGAGTCTTGTGTTCATCATTGGGGTGGAACACATCCAATTTTGCTCTACAGAGAAAGGGACTGTATAAGCATGTCCCACACCGTGACCCCTCTGAGCCTATCTGCTTCTATTTTCCTGCTATTTGAAAAGTGGAGATTCGGTACATGTCGCGTAGGTGAGCAGCATTGGTAGGTAGGAGCCTGCCAGCCAATAATAACCAAACAGAGCACAGCTCGAACACATGGCAGCCCATCAAGGTACCGAGTGAATACGCCCTCTCTGAACGACAGGGCCATTCAATACGGTCTGATTGGTTTAGGCGTTCTCACTTACCAATGCTGCTCACCTGCGCGACATATACCGGAGATTCTCACGCGATATTCATTTTCGCCGTTCAGACACACACCTTAAAACCTATGTAATTACCCGACTCAAATATGCTGGATAACGAGCAACAAGAAGATATCAAGAGCTAACACATCCCACCATATCCTGGATAACGGATGACGTTCTCTTACCCGGCTGGGTCGGATTCATCAACGACTTACAGCAATTGAACAGAGAAAATTGCAGCCAAAATCCCTGATAGCGCGGCTTATCAAGCGATGTGGTAAGCGATAAGCCGGGCTGAGTTTTCCGCTGTGAATTCTCTGTTAAATTGCTGTAAGTCGTTGATGAGTTCGACCTGGCCGGCTAACTTTACTTCAACATGCTCAGCATTTGGCACTCGATATGCGAGCATTTGGCACTCGATATAGCGAGACCTTTGTTCAGTGTTTGTACAACTGTATGTGATAACCCACACGATCAGTGAGAACTTGTAGCGGCAAAAACTGAAATGGAGCTCGAATTTCGAAAAAAAATGGTTGCATTTTCAGCCGATTTCCTAGACTTTGGGAGATACGATGGGTACGAAATGGACTACTGAGACTATAAGTCTGTTATAAATGAAGTTATAACAAGATTTAAAGAGAAAATAGAGCAAAATAAAGCCAAATAGAGAAGAAGCTCACCCGGAATTCAAGCCGGCGCCGTGGGCGCGCGCTACGGTGCCCGATCGAATTCGCAAAAATGCGTATCGCACGGCGCTGATAAAACGCACTCGAATTGCGGACACCCGTTCGCCTTCCTTATCGATCGTCTGCCCCTTCTACTCCATCTGGTGACTCGGAATCGGGGTCGTCGTCGTCTCCACAGCTCGCCGCCGGCCATCCGACACCGTCCGCCGCTTCTAAACACTCGCCCACATGTCGTTGTCCTGCCGCAGTTGCGTTGATCAACGTCCTCTTCGCCAAACAATCGATACGATCGATCATCGATCGACGGTTTCTGTGACGGCTGTTTGACTTTAACAACAGTAGCCATTGAAAACCGATGAGGTTCAAAACTTCAGGGCAGGAAAGTCCTTCATTTTGCTCTTGCTCACATGACCCAGGTGCACTTCCGGTGCCGTAGATGTCTTTGGAACCTGTTCTTCATACACTAACGTCATTTAGGTCTACACAGCTCTAATAAATGACGTTATTTCCGGTGTAGTCCTAGTTCGGGGGGACCGAGTGGTGATTTGCACCACCACAAACCTAGCCTGAATTTCGCCAAGAGCCCAATAACCGCCTCGTAATATCAGGGCGACAGACATTTTCAGGGTGGTGTGGTGGAGTAGGTTGTCTAAAGGTTGTATATCGAAGATGTTAACGTCTAGGAAGCAGTGCATTCCCCCTCTAACCCTTTTTGCGTCGAAATTTCTTTTATTGATCTAAATGAATTCTTGTGACACCAGACGTTCAGCGGCCTAGGGGCCGCCAAACGTCTGGTTGGGGGCTTCGCCCCAAACCCTGAGAATAGAACATCCCCAATCTTCCTCCTTTCTTCTTTAGGCCTTTTTATAGAAAAACCTGGTTTTACTACCAGGCTGTCCAATAATTCTTGTCCGAAAATTTCACGATTTTTAATTTTTTTCAACTTTATTGAAAAACAAGTCTAATCAACAATATAATCACCACAGTTATCCACAACAGTGGCCCATCGATTGGGCAGGTCGCCGATGCCCTTCGCCCAGAACTCCGGGGGCTGCGACTCGAAGAAGTCCGCGATGTCGGATTTGAGGTTGTCGTAGTTGGTGAATTTTCTTCCGGCCAAATGGTGCTTCAGCGGGCGGAACGAGTGGTAGTCGGAGGGGGCGAGGTCCGGGGAATACGGCGGATGGGCAACCGTCTCCCAGCCGAGCGTCGCCAACTTCTGCTGGGTCTCCTTCGCCACGTGGGGGCGCGCGTTGTCGTGCAGCAGGTGGACCGAGGCTCGTCGGGGTCGCTTTTCTCGGATGGCGGCGGCTAGTTTCTCGAGCTGATCGGTGTAGATGGAGGCGGTGACCGTCCTGCCTTGCGGGAGCACCTCGAAGTACAGCATGCCCTTAGCGTCCCACCAGCAGCAGAACATGATCTTCAGCGGTTGCAGGTCGGCTTTCGCCGTCGGCGGCTCTTCTCCGCCCGGGATCCAGACGGCATGGCGGGCGACGTTGTCGTAGAGGACCCAGCTCTCATCACCAGTTACCAGGTCCTCGAGAAGCTCCTTGCGATGCGCACGAGTCTCGTGGTACACGAACGTACGAATTCGACCTTGGTCCATTTTAGCTTGTACTGGTAGCTAGACGCGGCGACTGCGCCTTATATACCCCTAGCGTGGAACTCGGGAGAACCTTCTAGAAGGTTTTTACACTTGCCTGATATTATAACACTTCTAAGGAAAATTATAGAATTTTGAAAATTTTCGGGCAGGATTTATTGGACAGCCTGGTAAATAGATTAGTGCAGTGGAATATGGTAGGGCAGAATTTTCACTGCGCATATGAAGCCCATCCACCCTCCATCACATGCACGCGATTTATTCTCCGAAACGCTCGTGCTCTACGTGTCGAGAAACAGGTAATGAGAGTCCCAATCCGGTGCTTGTTCAGCAAAATCATAATTAAAATTAATCGGTATTGGCCGACACCGCTTACTGCCCAACGATACTCCTCCGAATCCCATGGTCACTCTCTCTATCCCTCCCTCCCCCCTCCCGAAATACTTCCTTTCCTATGTGCTGGCAAAGAAACGGAGTGAGAGTCAGGCACACACATGTGACACTGAGTACCGATTCACGTGTCACTACGTTGCCACGACGTCTATGACACTCCTTCTGCACGACGCACGCGCCACGACTTCTTTAAGCCGTCTTCAGAAATCCGACACACACTGAACGATGTTGAGGGAAAATGCTGGTCCTCCCCTCTGATTGTCCCCCTTTTTTTGGTTGTCTCCTATTGGTCGTCCTTACTTGGAATCCCTATGCAAGTTGGACGACGCCTTGGGCGCGTCTTCTGAATCCCTACGCACGTTAGACGACGACTTCAGTACGTCTTTTGAATTCCTAGGCAAGTTGGACAATGTTGAACGACATCTTCAGCACGCCTTCTGAATCCAGACGCACGCTGAACGACGTCTAGGGCACGCCTCCTGAATCCCTACGCACTGCACTCGATCTCCATTCATATCCTGACGCGTTGCTCCTTGAATAGCTCGATACAGCCGAAATCACTGATAGCGCGGCTTACCAAGCGATATGGTGAAGGATTTAAGCCGCGCTATCACGGATTTCGGCTGTATTTTCTCTGTTAAATTACTGTAAGTCGTTGTTGAATCCGGTCCCAGGAGGGCGATCTGAAGACCTTCGTGGAAGCAAATCCATCGCAAACAGTCCGTGAGACTGCGGAAGGTCTAGGAGTCAGTAAAACTGCTGTTACGGATGGTTTGAAACGAATCGGAAGCCGAAAAAGCTCGAAAAGTGGGTGCCCCACAAATTCAGTGATCGCTAGAAATTGTCGCGTCTCGATATCTGGTCTTCTTTGCTTCTTCGCAATCAAAACGACCCGTTTTGGATCGAGTCGTCAAATGTGATGAAAAGTGGGTTCTTTGCGATAACCGAAGACGATCAGAATAGTGGGCTGATGTCGACGAACCCACAGGCACTTCCCGAAGCCGAAATCCCACCAGAAAAATACGATGGTAAAAGGCGATAGTCGGCGGCTGGCGTGATTCACTGGAACTTTCTGGAACCAGGGGCCGGATTCATCAAAGTTACTGCGGTAACTTTAACGGGGGGTAATTGTAAGCGAAAAGCTCAGATAACGCGGCTTATCGCTCACCATATCGCTTGATAAGCCGCGTTATCTGAGCTTTTGTTTACAATTCACAATTCTCCGTTAAAGTTACTGCAGTAACTTTGACGAATCCGGCCCCAGAACAAACCACCACCTCGCAGCAAAGTTCTACTGTGACGAAGTCGACGACATGTACAGAAAACTGCGTGAGGTGCAGCCCAGACCTTGCCCCAACCAACTATCACTTCCAGAACTCCCTTGCTAGTAGAACCTTCCCAAATCAGGACCACACAAAAAGAAGCCTTGCCAGAATTTTTCGCATCTCGACCACCCAGTTGCTGACAGAATTATTCAGCAAGTATCAGTACTAGAAAAGAGCTTCAAATGGCGCTTATCTCGACTAAATCCGGTGAGAAGAAGGTTATGATTGTTTGAAGTGGACAAGTCAAAACCGCCAGAAGTTTGCGGCCAACCTGATACCTATTGCACAAATTTATGTCAGTTCCCATCCTTCACCAAGTAAACACGGCTGTATGCTGGGCCCGAATTCATCAACAACTTACATCAATTTAACAGAGAGAAATCCACAATCGGGGCGATTGGTCCCCATACTAGAGTTTGTTGTTGAGATTGCGCTATACCTCGTCCATGGGCCGGATTCATCAACGACTTACAGCAATTTAACAGAGAAAACAGTCGAAATCCCTGATAGCGCGGCTGAAATCCTTACCGCTTGATAAGCCGCGTTATCAGGGATTTCGACTGTATATTCTCTGTTAAATTGCTGTAAGTCGTTGATGAATCCGGCCCATGGACGAAGTATAACGCAATCTCAACAACAAACTCTGGTATGGGAAGCAATTGACCCGATTGTGTATGGTCCCCTCCAGCTAGAATTACACCTCTTGGTCAACTACCTCTAGCGATAGCTTATCATTTGAGTGATATCCCTTTCTAGCCTGTTTCTTTTCACTCCGTCTGCGTGCTGGACCATCATGCGGTCGTGAGCTTTCCTTCCTTATCTAGGCTTCTGTTTGATTTTTTGTGGGGTTAAATCGTCATCGATTTATCTAGAATTCTCGGATCTATCCTAGTCGGAGGGAGGTATCGCAGAAAAAGTGAAACAAACACTAACAGGACGGAGTGTATCCGATAGGAAATTTCCTAGAAAAGTTCCCTCGTAGGCCAGCTCAAGAGTATTCTCTTTAAATTAGTGCACTTTCAATTTTTCGTCGTTGTCAAAAAGAGAAGTCCCCTTCCCCCAAATAGGATAGATCCGAATCTTCTCCTCAGTACTTGATCGTTAGACTGTAGCTTGAATGCGCAATACAAGTCTATCCTAGTCGGAGAATGTGGTATAGGTTCGTGGGATGCCAGACGCAACTGTCACCTAGCCATGCCCTCTCACATAGTGCTAGTCTAAAGAGGGATTCCACACCACTCTTTTCCTAAACGTTTCAAAATCTGCAAACGAAGCAATCGGGATCGATCCTAGTCGGAAGGGGCAGCACTGAGGGCCTGTTCATACTTCGCGACAGCAGCGACAAGAGCGACTGGAGCGCCAGTGCCGGCGCTCGAGTGCGAACACTTTTCGGCAGTGCGCGCTCGATTTTAATCGATTTGCATATTTTGCACGGGCGACGAGAGCGACGAGAGCGCAGCGCGCGTGGCGTGCGCAGACCCGGCAAGTATGAACAGGCGACAGGAGCGACAGCGCCGGCGCTCGAGCATGGCCTATGGCCCCGTTTATACTTCGTCGCGGCGCGTCGCGACGCCACGTATAGTGGCCATATTGATTGTGCGACGCGATCGATCAATTTGGCCTCATTGTGTGGCCATCGCGTCGCGCTGCGACGAAGTATAAACGGGGCCTATGTTATACATCGGCGACGCACATCACAGCGTCGCCGGCGACGTCGCCGAGAGCTCCGCAGAGGCGTTATACTTCCGCCGCAGACGTCGCCGACGCCGACGTCGCCACAGACGGGCCGACGACGTCAGCGTCACCGACGTCGCCGACATCATCCAAGGGTGGCAGAAAATGCGCTCCGATGGAGTGTTATGATTGTGGGTTGGTTCTTCGTTCCCGGAACTGCCATCATCACCACCGTACTTCGAATTACGAAATCGAGAAGTGCAAAAGACGCCGGCTTGCGAAAACAAAAAGTGCTATTAACTAGAACACTGAGTGTTAGGGAGGGAGTGGGGCCCTAAACCTTAGGTAGTTTCTGTGGTTCTGAAATGGTAATGCGAACCTCTGCAAAGAGCTTTTTCGAGATAGAATTCTTACTAATTAAGAGTTAAATTTTCCTTTGAACTTCGAGAATTCCGACTAAATTTAGTTTAAATACGATTTAACGAAAAAGGTCTTTGCTAGACCAAAAATGCTGGTAAATTCGTTAAATTGGAAAATCAATAGTAGTTAAGTGCCCAACACTATCCGTACTTCTATTATTATGTCTATAATATATAATTTGTCCATAATCAATTAGTAGTCAGGTTGAGGCTGTTGGCCAATGGCGCATACCCCGCGGAGTTAAGAAAAGCATGCAATGTAAGCAAATTCCAGGTGTGATCATCTAGCGTTTCTATCCGCAGTCTGATTACCAAATGATGACGTTGAAAATGCGCTGCGATGGTAAAAATGTGCTCCGATGCTCTCTTGTTGACGACGTCGCCGCAGAATCTATCGACGACGTCGGCGACGTCGCCAGTCGGTGACGGGCTGTCGGTGACGTGTCGCAGCGTCGGCGACGCGTCGCCGAAGTACAACATAGGCCTATGAGCGCATTTCGGCGGCGCGCGCTCGATTTTAATCGATATGTATGTTTTGCACGGGCGACGTGTCGCTTCTGTCGTGAAGTATGAACAGACCCTAAGGTGACAGTTGTGTCTGCACTATCACGTCACATAGTCTCACTATACTCCCTCGAATTTGCACAAGAGCCCTCAATATCAGGTGGAGCTCTTGGACAATTTCAAGGAGTGAAACTATGAGCAGAAACGCCGTATATCCCCCTTCGACTAGGATAGATCCGGCAGTCGTTCCATCCGTTCCATCTTTCTGTGCCAATCTGGAATTGACCGATCGAGGTGGCAACGAATTCAGATAGCAAGTCTGCAATATCGAGCGGCTAGCCGTTATTGCTGAATTTTATCGTCCTTTCTATGGAGTTGACCGTTTGTGGTGGGAGTCGCACGATGGTATTGAATTGTGGGAAAGCGTCAAAGAGCATGTTTAGAAGGAGGATTTTCCTTGTGTCTTTTCTACAGTTAGTAGCGTCATCCGAGCCGAAACCGAATTAGGTTTTCTCCTGTTACACCGTATTTGTATTTATTCGTGCTTATTTCAAAGAGTTTATGGGCGGAAATAGGCTCAGGGTGGGTCACCATGTAGGGCAGACAGTCAGTTTAGAGTGAAAGGCCACTAGAGATAGTTCATAAGTCTTAATGGCGCTGAATTGGAGTAATTTTAGCACCAGCCATCTTTGCCGGAACCCAAAAGGTTCTGTAGATTTCGGGTTCAGGCCCCGATGAAGGTTCCCTCAGTTCTGTTTTGCGCGACATAAGGCTACGTTGCTCACGTTGTACAGCAAGAAAGCAGCATTATTTTGTCATCCTAGCGGAAGCCATTTCGTTATCGCTCCATCAGGATGTTTACTCCGTCGAGCTATTGCTAATTATTGTGGGAGTGAACGTCGTTTTGCACTGCATTCGTGAGGTGCAGCAGGGGAAGGATGTTCACACGCGTCTGTTGTTTCAGGCTGTAGCTGTTGCAGTGGATGGGTGGACGGCAATCGTCCGTGGCCGAGGACAGGCCACGTTCTAATTCCGTCGACACTGCCAGCGCATCACAAGGTGGCGGCCACGATGATCAGACGAGAAATCCGAGCAGATCAGTGATGACTGCTGCCGAGTTCTTGCAGGTTGGTGGAAGAAGTAGGCTTACAGATTATTCCCTTGACATCCTGGGGGCGGATACATCAATTAAACCCACGGGTATGCGGGGTATAAGGGATAGAGATAAGATAAGAGTCAGGTAGAGATAAGGTAGAATCAGAGACGTAGTCTTCATAGTGAGTGTCTCTACCCCCATACCCGCGGGTTAGTCGTTGATGAATCCGGCCCCAGGATTTCCAACATTTTCTCGTTCGGTCAGAGTTGCGAGGGACATCATATGACTAGCGATACTTTCCACAAAACAAACAAAAATCGCATCAGTACTACGATACTGGGAATACGGCTTCGTTCCACTACTATTTTACGCACCACCCTCTGAATAGGGCATCCCATCAAGGCTCTTGGGCAAATTCAGGAGTGGTACTTGTGCTGCACGTGAAGGAGGAACAGAGTTGTATTCTGGAATTGTTCTTTCCGAAATCAAAATTGAGCTTGATTGATTTTTTTACTTCTATCGATTGTGAGCAAAAAGCACATTTATAAGATAATGGAGTGCGTGTAGCGTAGTCGGTGGAGGTACCGGTTGTCGCGCGCACCCGAAACCAGGTTCCTCGTTCGGATTTCCCGCACAGGCCAATCAAGCCTTCCATCTCTACGGGGTCGATAAATTGGTGCCATACTTGTCTGGGATGGATGAAGCGCCGACTGCTCCATTGGTTGGCCACCGCAATTTCTTGCATGGTCACGTACGCATTCGAATCGCGTCCACGACATCAAGTATAAGTAGAATGCGTGGCACATTCCAAAAGGGAATGAGTAATACTGTCGTTGATCCTTAAGGTAAGGAAGTGGTATGCTTCAATGCTTCAAATAAAGGGTAAAGATAAGACCTCTATCCTTTATTTGACGCCTTTAGACGTACGCAAGGGTAGGACGGTAAATAAGGATAAAGGACGGCGTTATTGAATCCCTTTGGGATGCGCCACGCATTCTACTTCTACGGGATGTCGTGGAGGTGAGTTGAATGCGTATTTGACCATACAATGACTTGCGGTGGCCAGCCGATGAAAAAGACAGCGCTCTATCCTTCCCAGACAAGTCTGGTACCAATTCACCGACCCCGGAGGGATGGAAGACTTGGTTGGCCTGGGCGGGAAATCCGAACCAGGAACCTGGTATCGGGTGCAGGCGACAGCCGGCGCCTCCTCCGACTGCGCTCCACGCGCCCAGGATGGTTCCAGTATATTTCTTTGTGGGGTGCGCCACGCATTTGACTTCTACGGGATATCGTGGTGGCACTAGGAGTGCGCATTTAGCATATACAATGTCTTGCGGTGATTAGCCGATGGAAAGTCCCCAGTGTTTTATTCATGAACAGATCTGGTGCCGGATTCATCGACCGCTTACCGCCCTCTAACGCTGAAAATACTGCCGAACTCCCTGATATGACATTCACTAGCATCAGGTTTGGCGGTATTTTCACTGTTAGAGGGCGGTAAGCGGTTGACGAATCTGGCTCCAGGTGCCAATTCACCGACCCTAGAGCTATAGAAGGCTTAGTCGGCCTGGGCCTAGGCCAATAAAGTCGATTCAGCCGGCGTCCTTATCCGCATTAGCATGTGCCTAGAAATCTAGAATGGATTCACTAAACTCATGAGAAGAGCTGCTAGTACTCTCTATCGAACAAGGGCTCTCTTGCATAGTGGAGACGCTTTGAGATATCTTCATGCGTTGTTAGGCTGCTTCCATCAAGCAAGACCTCTCCCGCGCAGTGAAGACAGTTTGAGATGTTCTCGTGGTGCTTACCATTAATTGTGTTGAACAGCAGTCACTCGAGGGTTAATTGGGAAGTGTTGTCTTTTTTCTGACCCTATTTGGGCTATAAATTACTCGCAGTGGGCTGCAATAAGGTTACTGGAATGGGCTTTGTTTACAACCGACATCCTTGTTGGCATAGCAACCGAGATCGTTTGAAGTGGAACCTTGGGCCGACATCTATTGGGTAAAGGAGTTTGGGATCTATTCTACCTAAGGGGCATCTTTAGAAAAGCGGAACAGAGTCCTATCCTGACTAGGAAATAACAAAGAAACGTCCTCTAGTAGGCCAGTTCAGGAGTTGTCTTTGTGAACTAGTTTGCTTTCAAATAGTTTTGCCGCCGTTGACAACGAGTCAGAGTAGACTGCTCTCTCCCATTAGGGTAGATCCAGTTGATGTGCTCTCACCTCTTCTTGTAGGCCACTTTAACGACTACTGCCCTTTTGGCCTGATCTTGCTTGGTGCTCTGAAGGGCCCACTTTTTTCTTTCTTTATTTATTTCTCTCTTTCCTTCGCCCTTTTCTTTCTTCCTTCCTCGCTCGTATTTTCTTTCTTTCTTTCTTTCTTTCTTTCTCCCTTCCCTTCGTTCTTCTTTCTTCCTTCGTTCGTCCCTTTCTTCCTTCAGTCACCCACTCATCCTTTTCTTTCATTCTTTTTTCTTCGGGGTGAAGTCCCCCAACAGATCCCAGTGTTTGTTTTTGGTCGTCGAAATTGAAAAGCTTCCGATCTGGCTGTCATCTGCTCACCTCGTCGCCACCCTTTCGGAGTCGCAAACTTATTTTCAACGCTCGCTGACAACGCTTAAATTGGTGTTTAAGTTGTAATTGTCTGTGAATATCACGATGTTGAACTGTAAACTTTTACCATAAGTCCTTTTTCAATACAGTGTGCAGCACTGGAAACACATAAGAAACGAAAACAACAGAAAAGAATTAGCCAGGAAGGGAAGAAAAGTGGAACAAAACTGTCTAGGAAGTCGAAGACGCTGAAGAAGGGTTCACGAAAGGTGAGAAAGGTGTTTTCTCGTGTAAATGGTTCTCTACCGTTACTCTTGTTGGAGTACTCAGTGACCTCCTTGGACAGCGACTGAAATCCAAGCACTTGGAAATCACTCTTAGCACTTTAGAAGGCTCTCTTCTTTATAAATTCCTTTCAGACTATTCGAAATGCACGTATAGTTGGTTCGTCGTCGGAATCGAATGGATCTGAGGATGATGCTGGTCCATCCAACCTTCATCAACATCCAATGAGGTATTGCAGGACGGCTTCTCCTTCGAAAAGTGTCGTAGAAGCTGCAGTTTTTCTGTAGGCTGCGTTCTCATGGTGGTCTAAGTCTCAACCATGCACGGAGTGGACGGCTCCGAGGTAACTTAAGCAGACGCTCGATGCCTGTTTTTATGATGGGTAGGATCATTTGATTATCGTGACCGGTTGCCAAATGAATGCCCTGGAAGTTCTTCCTAGTGGTGTGCTTCGTAGAGAGCTCAATTTGCTCGGTTTTTAAATTTTTTTCGTTTTTCAGGTGTTGAAGACATGACATGTCCTATTTGCCACAAAACAGTACCCTCAGATGAGGCCGATGTGCATCTTGTTATGTGCCTTACTAGACCGAAAATTACTTATAACGGTACGTTGTTTTGTTTTTGTTTTCTGTTTCTTTTATACTGCAGAAAACAAGGCATTTAATTAGGGTTGTTTACGAAACATGAAGAAACCCGCTGTGTTTGTGTGAGCGGAACGACAGATGAAAGGCTTCTCTATCGATATCTGGGGCCAGAGGTCACATAGCTTTTTATTAGGTTGGAAAAAAGTCCCACTTTTTCAAATATTTATTACTTCACAACTACAAAGTCAGATCAATATTGCTCGCATAAAATAGGACGCGTGTAGCGCAGTCGGAGGAGGCGCCGACGGTCGCGTGCACCCGTACTAGGTTCCTGTTCGGATTTTCCGCCCAGGCCAACCAAGCCTTCCATGCCTTCGGTGAATTGGTACCAGACGTGTCTGGGAAGGATAAAGCGCTGACTTGTTCATCGGCTGGCCACCGCAAGTCATTGTATGGCCAAATACGCATTCATATCGCCTCCACGAGATCCCGTAGAAGTAGAATTCGCTGGCGCATCCTAAAGGGGATTGAATAACGCCGTCCTTTATCCTTTGTCCTTTAAGAAGAAGCCAACAGCCAGATTCATCAATGGCTTACAGCAATTTAACGGAGATAACACAGCCGAAAACCCTGATAGCGCGGCTTATCCAGAGATATGGTCAAACATTTCGCCGCGCTATCAGGGATTTCGACTGTATTTTCTCTGTTAAATTGCTGTAAATCGTTGATGAATCTGTCCCAATAAAGTGCTCCCCTCCCCCTTAACTCACTTAACGCCGATTTATCCTTCTTGATTGTAATATAGCGTAAGTAGTCAATTTAGGTATGTCTGGAGGCACCAGTTCTGGTTAAACGTGTTTCACCACTACCTTAAATGAAGTCTAAATAACGGAGTCATTTTACATTTTTACGCTTAAAATGAGGCAGAAAGTTAGATGTCGCTGTAGAGGTCACTTTGATCACTTTGATCATCAACTTTTGATCACTTTATAGCAATATGTTTTTCAAGTGAGTTTTACTACACTTTAAAAAGTATGAGGTTATATGTCTGCATCTTCTAAGCTGATCAATCTCCTAATTTATATGCACTATACTCATGGTGATGTGTATACGTTGGTTCCGAATACATCATTCTTGGATGTCCGAACCAAAAGCACTCAAAAATCCTGGGTCGACGAAATTAGCGCTATCGGAATCATCCAATATTCGAAGATTTTCGGTCGGATCCGATGTATCGAATGAATCATTTTCGGAAATCCGACTTGGATATCCCAACTCATCGACCGCAGCTCATTGGTGGTTTCACTGACCCTTCCCTTTCCGTCACCGCTGATCATCGCCTTGTCCGCTTAATTGCTATGTTGCTGCGCCTGGTTTATGAGCGGAGGTTGCGTCTAACTGCCACAGAGAGCAGCTTGGTGACTAGACGTAGATGTGATGCCCTCTAGCCACCCATTAGCTACATGATACGTGTTGATAGGGGAGCTGGAGGTGTTGTAATGTTGGCTTTTTTTGTCCTCAACGATAGCAGCAGCCCTTGCAATTCCGACTGGTGTGTGAAAAGCGAGGGGAAATCAGTTGATCATGCTAAGCAGTTTCACTCAATGAACAGTGGAAACTATTTTTATTGAAACAGTGTTTGAGTTTTCGTTTATATCTGCGGTGAAGAGTTAAATCACTTTTATCACAGCTATTTCAGCCTTATCTTTTATGAACTTTCTTTTTATTTATTCATGCATCATAGGTGCAGTTAAAAGGAAAAACTGAGAATCTAGCGCTTGATCAGCATTCAATGATCAGATTCTCGAGAAAAAGTAAGGATAAAGGACGGCATTAATCAATCCCTTTTGGGATGCGCCACGCATTCTACAGGGTTTCTCAAAAATGTATACACTGTTTGAAAGGCGAGAATTTTGCTCACAGGAAAGGTACTAAAGAGGTTAAGAGCTCATATGAAAGCTTAAAAAAATAAAGTTTTCTATCACATGATCGCTACGGATTGCGCCATGCACTTGTCTAAAATTTTGCGTTTTACACTCGATTGTGTTTCGCTTGAATACTCGTTGTAAGTCCTTCACAAAGTAGCTAGATCGATCGATTTGTGCTTTTTCAAGGTTTGAAACTTGTAAAAAAAAACAGTACGGCTTGCGAAACGTGCAGGGTATCCTAAACAAATGCAGGTACTGTTGGAAAGGTTCTAACATTGCTGCAAGTGAAGCTTTTGAAGGTGTTTGAGACTCGTATAAAAGCACAGGGTAGCAAGATGTTCGTGACGTGTAAGTAGTCAAGATTGCGTCATGCACCCGCCTGAAACATTGCATTTCAGACTAGATTGATTGTACATGGCCAGAATGCTTGTTACAATCTTGTTACTACTTGGCCAGATTAACCTCTGCTGTGCTTCCTTCAACGTTTTCCGTCTCCCAGCAGCTGCAGTTATGCAGACTAGCCTCTCCATTCAGCTTGAATGTTGCTTCATCAGAATTCTCCACAGAATCCGTTTTGGAAAATGGGACTCTTGCTCACATTTAAATTGTGCATTCAAGAAACCTACATGTCACGTGCCTTTCACGTAATTTTCAAGCTCCAAACGTTAAAAGAAGCACAGTACAGGTTAATGTGGCCAATTAATAGGTGGCACCAAGCATTCAGCCTATGCAGAATCAATCGAGTCTGAAATTCAAAGTTTCAGGCGGGGGCATGGCGCAATCTTGACTACTTATACGCCACAAATATTTCGTTACCATGTGCTTTCATACGAGTCTCAAACATCTTCAAAAGCTCCACTCGCAGCAATGTTAGACCCTTTCAAACAGTACCTCCATTTTTAGGATACCCTGCACATTTCGCAAGCTGTAGTGTGTTTTTAAGTTTGAAACCTTAAAAAAGCACAATCAAAACGGTCGCCTTCTAAAGGAATTATAACATGTATTCAAGCGAAACACAATCAATCGAGTGTAAAACGCAAATTTTCAGACGAGTGCATGGCCCAATCCATAGCGATTATGTGGTAGAAAAAGTAGAAAATTTCTATTCTTTTAATTTTCATATGAGCTCTTAACTTCTTTAGTTTTTTTACCGTGGACAAAGTATCACCTTTCAGTGTATAAATTTTTTGAGACACCCTGTATATCCACGGGCTGTCGTGAAAGCGATTTGAATGCGTAACTGGCCATACAGTGACTTCCTGTGACCAGGCCAGCCGATGAACAAGTCAGCGCTTTATCTTTCCCACACAATTCTGTACCAGTTCAGTTTTGAAGTTCTGGGAAGTCGATCCATACTGTAAGAGGTAAACTAAACGAAGGCATGAAGCCATGAAGCCAGAAAAGCCAAAATTAACGCTAATCAACGGCTACTTTGAAGTGGAAAGTGGATTTCATTTTGTGCTGTTGTAGCAGATTCTTATATTGTATTTTAATTTCCTTTTATTTTTTATTTTAGATTATTGTGATTACATTAGTTTCTCATTTCTTTTTATTTTATGTATTTTTGAATTGCTTGCTTATGCCTATTGATCTAATTTCACACGAAGCATATGAAGTGAAATGTTCCTGCATTTTGCGGTATGTCGATAATGCCACTCTGTTTTCAGATGATGTTCTTACCGAAGATAAAGGCGAATGTTCAATTTGCCTTGAAGAAATGCTTACTGGGGCCGTAATTGCTCGCTTGCCTTGCCTTTGCATATATCATAAACAGTAAGTTCATTTTTCTACAAGTTATGTAGTCCTAAAACATTTGATGGTTTTGTGTCTACGATTCTTGTATTAGGGGGGGGGGGGGGAGCCAAAAGTAATGAGACACCCCATGCCGTGTCCAGGCTGGAGTCTGGTTTCGTGCTTGTCGTATTTGTATGTTTGTATGCTACCTACTGAAGCCCATCTGAGAAGTTACCACTTCCGCCCTTCCCAGAAGCATGCCAAAAACCCCAGCCTGTCTCATGCCGAAACCCCAGTCTGACGAGTCGACCTGTGTCGCGCAAATCTCCCCCAATTCCCAACCCCGAGCAGCCTGGGCTCAATATTCACGCAAGATGAGAAGTACGTCTTCTACCTTAACCCTGCCAAGCATCGGGTCTGGGTGAGGCCTGGTGACCTGTTACCGACCTTCGTTCGGCGAGATGTTCACGGCGAGAAGCATCTTTGGAGCTTTTGGGTCTGCGCCCATGGATCGGTTTACCGGAAGCTGTTTCCCAAGAGCACTACGATGAACTCCAAGGCCATGGTGAACGAAATAGAAGAGATGGGCCAGAGACTCGCTCTTATTCATTCGCAGCGCTTCAAGAAGGTTCTGCTCTTCGACAACGCCGCACCCCATCGGGAGCAAGTAACCACGCATAAGCTTGGCCAGCTGGGCTACGTTCACATGCTTCACCCACCGTATTCGCTGGACATCTCTCCATACGACTACCACTACTACTTGAGCCTACAGGACTTCCTAGTCGGAAGGGACACAAGAACCCAAGCAGTCCTTGACAACCATGTCGAGCAGTTGATCAACACCAGGCCCAAGCAGTTCTGAAAGGATGGGATCAGGAAGTTGGCTGAGCGATGGCAGCAAGGTCCTTGCCTTTAATGGCAAATACGCTCCTCAGCATCGTTAAGTTGTAATTGAGTTATTTATTTATTTATTGTGGGTGTCAGAGCCGACACAGAAAAAAAAACAATCACATACCGAAAGATAAAACAAGCAAGTTTCATAGATCTCGGTCGGATGAAATAACTTAGCCTTAAACAATAAACTTAGTAACATGCTTCTTAAAGGTTACATAACTCAATGACCAATCAGAAGAACGAAGAACACGATTAAAACTGGTACGAGTTCGAAGACTGAAAAACTTTGACCTGACCAACGTTTTAGCTGACTCAGTTGTAAGTTTTTGATCAGCACCCCTTGTGCGAGAAGAAGTGGGGATGAAGAAATCAGAGATACTTAGCTTGGTTAAGCCTTTAAGCATTTTATATGCCATTAAGAGGTCAAATCTTTTTCTTCTCCATTCCAAAGAAGAGAGACCAAGTGATTTGTTTCTGACACAGGAGTTAGGGATTTCAGAATATGAAAGTTTGTGGCAGCGAAGGTACAATTTTCGAGTAAAGGCATTTTGGATCCTTTCTAGATCAAGAATGTCCTTCTTCTTATAGGGGCTGAAAACCGTGGTGTTGGCTTCAAGAATGGGGCGTATATATAATTTATAGGTCCTAAGAAGGGTGCTTTGATCCCTAGTATGCAGTACTTTGAAAATATTGTAAACTCTGCGAAGACCTTTAGTGACAATTGATTTGTAGTGAGGGTCAAAGTTTAATCTGTTGTTGTAAGTGATTCCCAAGTCCTTTACTTCGTTAACCACTCGAAGAGAAGATCCATTTAAAGTATAATTGGGGTGTCTGGGAAGCCTGCCGACACAAAGCACTTGAGTTTTTTCGCAAGACAGAGGTAGGCCATTGTGAGACGACCATTCACCGACTTTGTTTATGGTTATAGAGAGATAAAGATTTTTTTCATTTTGTCTCGTTACTTTTGCCCCCACCCCCCTAATACAAACAACAACAACAACAACAACAACAACAATCGACGCATCACAGACCTAGGTTCCACCGACAGGAAGGGGACAAGAAGTGACAGTGGTGCGATTTGGCCACAAATGAAGTGCAGGGTCTCGGGCTATTTATATAGATCCACGAGCAGTGACCAGTCTCAGTGCTCGCGGATCTATATAAATAGCCCAGAGCCCTGCATTTCATTTCTGACCAAATCGCACCACTGTAACTTCTTGTCCCCCCCCCCCTCCTCCTGTCGGTCGAACCTAGGTCTGTGATGCGTCAATTGTTGTTGTTGTTTGTATAAGTATCGTAGTTCTTTTAGACCTGAAGAAGGGTTTTGTATCTACTATAAAAGCTTTGACTGATTGATTGTCACGACGTTTAGAGTTTTTCAAAGGATTTTTTTTTTGCGCGCCTTAGAGCACATAATAAATAAAAAAACAAGTGACCTATATTTCTATGAGTCGTACTTTTCTTCCTTATTGCAGGCGTGTTCTTAGATTCGGAATGAATTTCTGGCAAGAAAAGCTGTATTTTTGGGAAAAATAATTAGTTAAATTTTAAACTGAAATCGTAGAATCGCTTCGAGCTGGAATGTAGTTGAATTTTGTTTTAAAGCGCAACAAGGTAGCCGTCATATAGCGGACTAAAAGACCAAATCGTGCCATGTACTGGAAAAGCTCGTCGCGGTCTTTATTTGACTGACACTTTAAGTGCTGCTTACATCGAGCATATAAAATGAGGATATGTGTGCTGCTTACAATTGTATTTGTTATATCGTTTACAGTTGCAAAACTTCATGCAGACGGAAATTTTGCTATCAACCGAATATCTTGTGCGATGGCGCGGCGCATTCTCTTTCTTTGGCACTTGGCACTAAGAATGGCTACCTTCCTGCTCTTTGAAACAAGCCTTAACCTATTGTTTTTCCTAAAGAATAAAATTTTTACAAAATTTCAAACGTTTGTCCAGATGCAGGGAAGCGAATTAAAACTTCAAGGAAAGTTATACTACAACTTTCATTGGACAAAAAATTAATGTAACCTTTTTGGAGTCTCTAGGGTAATGTGGAAGTAGCAGGCTTTGATTGGGAAGAGTTCGCTTTGGTTTTAAAAGTCTCAGGCTAGCTTAAAATAGTGTACAATTTGATTTTGAAAGTCTTTTTCGTCGTAAGAACTGCCCAATTTGATTTGAAAAGTGTCCAATTCGATGTGAAAATGGTATAAATTCGAGAGCCGTTTCTGACCTTTTTATCGTAGGTGTTCTGTTAACAAAATAGCGCATCTTTGTGCTCTTTATATTGTAAATGTAGTTATTTTGTTTAATTTGGCGACAAGAACGTCTTTAACTACTCTATATTGTTGAATGCTGAGAAGAACAGTGCAAACCATGGTTCTTCTTCCGTTGAATACGATAGCAATTATAACTAATCGCCTACTGCCGTTTGAATAATCCCGCGCGCTTGCTACAGTATCCCAAACCTGCACATAACTAAGCCGTTGTAATCAAAGCTCGTTTCTATCATTAAGTGTGCACACTTACAGACAGCTCTAGGAAGTATAAGACCCATCCAAGCTGCCGGTGCTAAAACGGCTCTGGTCCATAACTCCGGTGGGGGCCATTCAAGCTGCCCGTGCTCAAAGCGCTCTCGTTGCTCACTGGGGATTACGCATCGATCATGAACGCCGACGCGACCCAAGACACAAAGGCAGCAACCGCACGCTACAGTATCCCGCGAACATCAACCCGCAATTCGAACGGCAGTAGGGACTAGTTATAAGTAAGACCGATGGATACTTACTAATGCAAGAATAATAGGTCGAGCATTTTCCAGATGCATCGATGATTGGTTCAAACGAAAAAACTGTTGTCCGGAGCATCCAGGCGATGACTGAAGGAGACGATGTTATCCCACTCGACTAGGTGACGCACGTAAGAGTACTTGCCGCCGATTGCTTTTTCTCCCGTTCGGATGGCATGGATGTCCACTCGAGGTCAACGCTATGAAGAGATGCCGTCTTCTCATATTCCACCACCGCTCCCCAGTCGTTTCCTCCATTCACGCGCTCCTCTGCACAACATCGTCCAAGGTTCGGCTCTCTACCTATTTATGCTATAAGTTAGCTTCGCTGCCCTGTTTGAGTATACTATATGATGATGATGATATGTTCTGAAGTCTTCGTTTGTGATATTTCAGATATCAAAACTGATAAAACGCCTCTGTACGAAATCGTGTGCGGTTATAGGTTTAAGATTATCGTGATGGGTATCCTAGCTGTCTTCCTGATATTCCCCCTCCCCTTCCCCGAATTCGTTCGTTGTATTGCGTCGTCGTATTCCTAAATGAGAAGATGCTGCATATTATATGATCAATTCGACGACGACATACGGATGATGAGACTGGTCCGCTGACGTAGCTACCTACTAATCCTTGCTCTTTGATTAATGATTGATGAGTAACCAACGTGATCGTAGTATTGTATCAACTCCTTCTTCCCTTTTTTCTCCTCCCCCTTCTGCTGTGGTCTTAAACTGTCCCGAGTGATTGTACATTAATTTTGAATACTTTATGAAATATACTTCGCTTCATGTATACGCATATATACCCGAGTGATTCACGGAACACAATGGAAACTGAAATTTCAACAACAAATTCCAATTCAATAAAAACTTATTGAAGGAACAATATAGCTATTCATGATGGGCTTAGTCTTTCTTCTGATGCGCCGCCTCTTTCTCGCTGACCTTCAGATCGACGATCTTCGAAAGCAATGCAGCAGCGTTGTCCGCGCGTTGTGCCGGATTCGTCAGCTTCATGTTCGCGTCTCGGGTCTGAAACCAAGGAATCTCCTCGTTTTTCCAATCTTGGAAGGATGTTCATCTCAGGTCACTGATATGGCTATATAAGGAGGTAGAAATGCACTAGACCATACTGTCTACTAACATAACTATCGCCCGATCTGCCAGGGCTTGAAGACCATCAAGATACGTCTGTTTTCGGAAACTCGATCTTATACGCCGGCGTGCAGCAGCACGAGCGTCAGGCGTAGAGAAGCGCGGAAGTGTTGGCTGAGGCTGCAGAGGCGGGTTTCCGCATCCGAAATATCCGCCGGAACTTCGCCAACTTCAAGACCAAGATGACCGCTCTTCGACGTCCTGATGGAACCGTCACCTACTCCAGAAGGACCATGGAGAAGGTCATCCACGACTTCTACTCCGATCTCTTCGATAGCCACGTCCACCTGCCCCCACGCCATCTTCCGCAGGATGGATACGTCGTCCCTCTGTTTTCTCTTCCGAGATCCGACACGCCATCTCGTTGGTGAAGAAGCATACAGCACCGGTCCCGACAGGATCAGACCCGAACACTTGAAGAACCTCCCGCCAGCGCTCATCAACACCCTGGCGCGGCTCTTCACACGATACCTGTCGGAGTGCAAGGTTCCATCTCAGTGGAAGACCAGCAAGACCGTCTTGCTGTACGAGAAGGGAGACGTGTACGACAACAACTATCGCCCTATCTGCCTGCTGTCCGTAGTCTACGAGCTGTTCACTCGAGTGATACTGAATAGGATCAGCAGAACGCTGGACGAAGGACAGCCATGCGAGCAAGTAGGATTTCGGAGAGGATTCAGAACGACCGACCACATACACACCATTACGAAGCTCATCGAGGTGTCGCGAGAGTACAAGCTGCCGCTGTGCTTTACGTTCATCGGCCTGAAGAAGGTATTCGACTCCGTCGAAACAGAAGCGGTCATCAACGCCCTGCTCACTCAGGGGGTTCCTGCTCAGTACATCAGAGTCCTTCGAGAGCTATACAGTGGATTCACAACCAAGATCTCACCATTCTACAATGACGTCGTCATCGACGTGAAGAAAGAGCGTGGTTCGGCTGGGGATACCATATCCCCGAAGCTCTTCAGCGCCACTCTCGAAAACGTCATGCGTGAACTAGAATGGGAGGACATGGGAGTGACGGTCGACGGCCGGCAACTGCACCATCTTCGTTTCGCTGACGACATCGTGCTCATAACACCGAGCATCAGCCAGACGGAGCGAATGCTGGCCGACTTCGATCGTGTATGTGGGAACGTTGGACTGCAGCTGAATCTTACGAAGGCGATGTTCATGAGGAACGGACAAGTTTCTGATGCCCCATTCTCGCTCAACGGAACGAACATCTCCGAATGCTCCAGCTACGTGTATTAGGGTCGGGAAGTCAATATGGCTAACGACATAGCGCCGTAGCTGGGCAGGAGCAAACTTAAGGAACTTTCAAAATAGTAATGAGGGGCACCTATTCGACTCCACTGTTCTTCCTGCGCTAACGTACGCCTCAAAGTCCTGGGACATGCGAAAGCAGGTCGCACATGCCATCAGCGGCCCACAACGGGGAGGACAGGACGATGCTCAGAGTGACACGATTTAGTGAGGGAACGCCTCAGTAGTTCCTAGCCTAGTTGACAGCCAAATGCTTGAAAGCTAGGTGGCCATCACGTGATGCGTTTCACGGAAATCCCGTATCTGTTCGTGCAAGCTTCGAACTAGAGGTTTGACGCTTTTCGTATCCCATGAGCGAAGACGATCTCCAACATCTCCATAAGATCCACCTTGTACCAATCACTCGCAAGAAGCTGCCGCTCTCGAGGCAGAAATTTACGTAAATGCTCTAAAACGACTTTAAGGTCAAGCTGTGGTGGAGTATTTTCGTCTAATAAAGATAATTTAAGAGTAGGAATAATAAATGGTTATATGAAAATGAAAGCGCACCGAAGTCCACTCACGCTTTTCATTGCCTGCACAAAGTTGTTGAAATCAGCACTTTCGTCTTCATAGTCAGAAAGGCGGTTGACCTAAAAGTATGAATAAAATAGGCAATACAATACAAAAGAAATATCAAACAAACTCGCGGACCTTATTCTGCAACAGACCCGAGAACCACTGATCTGGTTCGGGATCGTTTTTCACAATGTTTAGATCGACAGAAATAGAGGCCTCACATTCCTGTGGGGCGGCCGACGACGACGGCATGCTTTTGGATGTCTGCGGTGGAATTCCGCAAGAACTGAACGCTTGCCATATCGCTTCTGAAAATAGGGCTAGATGTCAATGAGACTCCTCATGTTTACACAAAACTTTGCTGCAGTTAATACTCATGAAACAAGAGATTGTTGATTGTTGAATACGCTTTTATTGGAGCTATCCGAGTCGGTAGGGGGGTACACTATGTTCTGCGTCACCATCTCCTCCCTTGAATATGTTCGATGGCTCCAGTTTCTGAGCCGTGATACGAGGGCTCCCGGATAAATTCAGGGGAAGGGGCGGTGAGCGCAATGTGGCTAGGTGAGGAGGGGAAAGGGGCATCTTGTACTCGTTATCCGCCTTAATAAGAAGACAGATGAATATCAGGGGCAAGATTCTTCAACCGTTTACCGCTCTCTAACGGTGGAAATATTAGGTTGAGTCATAAATTTTGCAACAAAATTTGTTTTCCCAGCAAAAATAAGATTATACCAAAAAAGAAAGTGATTGACTTAAACGAAGGAATTGCCGCCATTATCAACGAGTTTCTCCCGCTTTTCATGAATTGAGTGAATTACATCTCCGTAGAATTTGGTCGGTTTCGACCTGAAGAAGTCGTGCACCACCGCCATGACCTCGTCGACTTCGGCGAAGCACCTACCATGGAGGAAGTGATCCATCGACCGAAGCAGATGGCAGTCAGACGGCGCAATGTCCGGGATGTATGGTGTTTGTTTGATTTTGGTCCTGCCCAGTTCCTAGATTTTCTCCAGCGTCTGAAGTGCCGTAAACGGTCGACTGTTGTTCTGGTGGATGAAACATTGACTTGTATCGACTTCTTTCTCCACTAATATTCGCTGGAACTAGACGAGTTGTTGGCAAAAGCGAGCATCGAAGATGGTTTGACAACGTCGAGCAGCTCCCGGTGCCCTGGACCACTACGCATCCACCAAACGCACAGCGGGACCTTCTTTCGGTGGAGCTCCGGTTCTGACGTCAGAACCCCCAGCTCGTTGCGTTTCAGCTATTGCTTTCCGGCTTTGCAATTGCAGTGAAGCATCTCCTTTTCGTGACTGGCAAGGATTCGATCCAGGCCTCCTCGAATGAACCGGTGCCGGAGCTCTCGGCAGTCGGAAGCACAGCGATATACTTGGGTTTCCCTCACTGCATGGGGCGCTGACGAAGGCGATTTTGGCGACCTTCCAATCTTCTGCAGCCGACGAACGTTAGTTGACTGGGAATGCATGTAGATCAGCGATAAGCCCTAGTGTGGTTTAAGAAGAATGCGACTTAATGGATTTGCGCAGGCGCCCTTTGTTTGCAGCAGTTGGTCTTCCCGGGAGTGGTTTGTCTTTGTTGCCCTTCTGGGGAGAAGGGAACTGCTGGTACCGTCTTCAATAATTTATTCGGTTAGGAGTGAACCTGCCGGTAATTTCCTGAATGCGCTTGACCCCCGTCGCTGGGCTGCTGCCGAGCTTGAACTAATTGAAAACGAAATCACACAGTTTTTCACTTTGAGTGGTCATCGATCTAGTGAATAAAACTTTTCAACAACGCAAGGAAAATTGACGATTCATAACTCAAAATGAACACTAGGAAACAGGCTTTCAAACAGAATATAATACTTCAACGGGTTTACTTTGAGTTCCAGAAAAAAGAACAGAAATGTTGCAAAATTTATAACTCAACCTAATACCGCCAAAACCTGATGCAAATGAATGCCATATCAGTGGTCGAGTATGGCTCCAGATGTTGCCTAGCTCATTTCACCACAGGGGTAGAACACCAGTGCTAATAAAATTTTTCATTTCTGGCAACACAGAACGTAGTATAGGGCTGCTTTAGGGGACGTTTTGACAATGAGTTCAATCGCAGTGCGACGCAACGAAATGATAAAAGAATAAAGGATAAAGGACGGCGTTATTCAATCCCTTTTGAGATGCGCCAAGCATTCTACATCTACGGGATGTCGTGGAGGCGACTTGAATGCGTATTTGACCATACAATGACCTGCGGTGGTCAGCCGATGAACAAGTCAGCGCTCTATCCTTCCCAGACAAGTCTGGTACCAATTCACCGACCCCTGAGGGATGGAAGGCTTGGTTGGCCTGGGCGGGAAATCCGAACCAGGAGCCTGGTATCGGGTGCACGCGACACCCGGCGCCTCCTCCAACTGCGCTACACGCGCCCTCAGACGAAATGATAAGTATCTATTAGGGGGGGGGGAGGCAAAAGTAATGAGCGCAAGATGAGAAGTACGTCTTCTACCTTAACCCTGCCAAGCAGCGAGTCTGGGTGATGCCTGGTGACTTGTTACCGACCTTCGTTCGGCGAGATGTTCACGGCGAGAGGCACCTTTGGAGCTTTTGGGTCTGCGCCCATGGACAGGTTTACCGGAAGCTGTTTCTCAAGAGCACTACGATGAACTCCAAGGCCATGGTGAACGAAATAGAAGAGATGGGCCGGCGACTCGCTCTTATTCATTCGCTGCGCTTCAAGAAGGTTCTCCTCTTCGACAACGCCGCACCCCATCGGGAACAAGTGACCACGGATAAGCTTGGCCGCTGGGCTACGTTCACATGCCTCACCCACCGTATTCGCTGGACATCTCTCCATGCGACTACCACTACTACTTGAGCCTACAGGACTTCCTAGTCGGAAGGGACACAAGAACCCAAGCAGTCCTTGACAACCATATCGAGCAGTTGATCAACACCAGGCCCAAGCAGTTCTGCAAGGATGGGATCAGGAAGTTGGCTGAGCGATGGCAGCAAGGTCATTGCCCTTAATGGCAAATACGTTCCTCAGCATCGTTGAGTTGTAATTGAGTTATAAAGAGATAAAGATTTTTTTCATTTTGTCTCACTACTTTTGCCCCCCCCCCCCTAATATATCTATGGGACAGCGCCAATAATCGATATGGGAGATTATCACTAGATCGTGTCGCGATAGAGCTCTGAACGCCGCCTTAGATGGTGCCGTCTCCTGAGCCACTTAGCGCCGAACGGCGTCCCCGTAACCACACCGATATATCCCTGATGATCGGGTATGGTGTAAAGGATGAACACTTCGGAAATGGATCAAACAATGCTGACGATCGATTCAGACAAAAATATGTCTAAATCCAGTTCTTTGGGCCTGTTCGGCAGCGACTAGTCGATATTTGAAACATTCTTCGATTTTTACGGGGCTTTCGCCTATCTATTAAATCGATATGTATTCGATTATTTAATCGATTTCTGTAGGTGGGGATCACGTCGCTGCACTCGCGGACTATAAACAGACTCCTAATCCAAGAAGATGAGCGCTTCATACGATTGACACCAGTATTTTTCTCAATAGGTTCCATGCAGAGACTGCTCAAGAGCACGTAGAATAACAGCCACTGTAGCCTCTATAACCAGGGGCCGGATTCATCAACGACATACAGCAATTTAAGGGAGGAAATATAGCCGAAATCCCTGATAGCGCGGCTTATCAAGGAGCGAAATGGCGAGATGCTTCACCACATCGCTTGTTCCCAAGCCGCAATATCATGGATTTCGGCTGTATTTTCTTTGTTAAATTGCTGTAAGTCGTTGATGAATCCGGACACAGAAAGTCTCAGTAACCGACCTTTATCCTCATCACTCGGCTCCAAATCCGAATCCTCACTGCTTTCACTCATATCCTCAATGATAGCCAGCAAACGGTCCAATCCTTCCTTTCCCGTTATCTGTAATGCGCACGATATTCAGATAATCCATAACCGCTTCATAGCTGCAGCTGTTCATATGGATCAGAGCTCGTCCTGCGGACAAAGAACTTTTGCACAGCTGTCATTGCAGCCAGCGGAACGAAATCCTCGCAACGAACTTTTTTAAAGTTGTCCTTTTTCAGCTGCCAGCCGACGTTCTCGATCAGCTCAACCACTCGGGCGACACCACACTTCTCACTCATAGACTTGGCCTCTTCTTTTAGGCTCTGAAACAACAAATGGAAACGTCGATGCTCAAAAAATACCCAGAGAAACCCTCCGACAAAACCGCTACCTCATTCGGATTCAGAATCACCAACTCGAATCTGAAGCTGTGTGCCCATGACTGAGCGAAATTCAGTCCATCAGGCGAGCCGTGGTCTGCTACCAAAACCTGAAAGCAAATTATGTGATAAAGTAGCTGGCAATAGAACTGTAGGAAGGAACTAAGTAAAGTAACCAACGTGAGAGTCGCAGTCTAACTTCGGTATAACCTTCTCCATAATCTCCAGTTCATTTCTAGTGCCGAACCTTAACAGAGACACTAGTTTTTCTTCAAAAGTAGAGGAAATATTAGTAAACAAGTGCTCCGACACGCCTAACGGCGTGTCTCGCACTTGCACGCTTCGCGCGACTTTGCAGCATCACTGACCTATGGAAAGTAGTTTTTGTAAAACATAAAATTCGCTAACATCTAGGATCTGCTGCGTACTTCATCGGCATCAAGCCTTCACCACTTCCGCTGCATTCATCATAGCCATTCTCTGCGGATCGTCCTTTAATGTCATTGGTTTTTGCTGCGCAGTACTCCTGTCTCTCAGGTTGCTCCTCTACAACCGTTCTCATGCTCAACAGCTAGCGTTTCAAGTTGTCGTTGACATGTCTTCCGAACACAGGTTTCCCCTCACTCGTTTCTTCACACTGGATTTAATTGCTGGTCCGCCTTTACTGGTCTTCCCTTCCCCTCTTTGGTCGCTCTCCTGGTCCTCTTAGGGGTCCCTCTTACTGGCCTTCTCCACCATCCTTTACCATTCATTAGTGGCCCTCCCATGCTCACGGCAGACGTCGGTGACACGATTCAGAATGATGACGACTGTTGTGCGAAGTACGGGGCCCGTGTTCTGGATCCAGAAGCTCACAAGACTCGTCTTCCTAATCCAGAAGCTCACGATCAGAAACGCGCGCAGTCGCCGCTGTGTCGAGCATAAAGGCGCTATGCATATAGCAGATTCCGTGTTCCCCGTACGTTCACCTTACGACTCTCTTCTTGTTGGTTCCCCGTCCTGGTCCCGCCTCCAGGTCCCTTCTTCCAGGTAGATTCCTCCCCTCTCGGAATCCTCCTTACTATTCTACCACAATTAAGTAGCCCTTCCACGCTGACGACACGACGACGGCGAGCGAACGCCCATTAGGTGACATCGGTGTCACATCTTCTAAATCCGGTTTCCCTTACTGGTAATGGATCCCCTTGCTGATCCTCCTCACTTCCCCCCCCCCCCCCCCCCATCCCGATGCCTCCTTCAGGTCACTCCCTCCTGAGTGCTGTTGTGTTAAGCAGTAAAGGACTACGTTTCACCTGCTGCAGCAACATCCCACGTTCAATAGCAAATTTTTCCCGCGCTGTAGATGATGAGGCGTATCTCACTTAGGTTGGACCATTCGACCGCCCCCCCCCCCTGTGGATGATGCGGCGTCTCTCACTTAAATATACTTGAGATTTATGGAGAAACAATATCAAACCTCAATGGTTTGTTTCGCCACCTCCCTTCAGACAAACCGCTTTTATTATAACACCTCCTCGGTGGCTCATCAGTGAAAAAGGAGGTGTTATAATTTTCAATTTTTATTATTGTATTATATTTTTATTTTTTAACTTTAATTTTAATTATTTTAAGTTAGACCACTCGACCGCCCTCACTGTGGATGATGAGGCGTATCTCCTTAGGTTAGATCACTCGACGGACAAGCTCTTTTATATATAGGTGGTGATGAAAGAACAGTTGTGACAACTGACGTCCATGAGCTTGATGCGCTACTAACAAGGAAAGGTTCCCAACCCAAGGCGAGTTTTCGCGATGCTATTTTGAAAGGATGCAGGGCTGTATGAGAGGAGTCCAGAATTACAGTTAGTTTTTGCTGAGCGCTTTTTTAAAGACCGGAAAAAGAGGTGCAAGGCGTATACGCAACAATCATCAACCCCTATGACACCCCACGAGATGTGCCTCGGTGGCGCAGTCTGGGACGGAGAACACATTGACTTGCCCATCGGCTCGTCAACGTCTGCCACCTGGACGGAGGGAAGGCTGGTTAGCTTGGGCGGGACCCGAACCATGAGCCTGAATTGAAGGTGCGCGGAAGCATGCGCCTCCACCGACTGCACTATCACACGCCCAGGCTATCCATATCCACAATATACATAGGCTCACTAGTATGTATACTTTACAAAATTACGGCAATTAGCGGAACGCACCTCAAGATTATGATGCCGACCATAAGATCTGGCTCCTGTTTCTTGGCCTCCAAAAGCTCGCGACCATTGCGGAACTGGCGGACGCCCACATTCGCCTGGTAATACCTGGTGTCCAAGTGAAAGACCGCTGTTGTACTCTGGTTGCCTATCGCGTCGACGATCCGTGTTGTCAGCTGAAATTTGGATATCTTTGACAATATAGGCAGAATATCTTATGGTTAGGTCCTAAATTTCGATCCTTCCGCTATCACTAAAGTTTAAAGGGTTACTGATGTTTTTTTTTTCGTTAAAAACTAGGCTGTACTCCGTTCAATACATGGTATACATAGCATTTTACGTCGAATTGGACACTTCTAAGCTATTCAAATCAGTTTCTTGAAGCCTCAAGTGGCTGGTGTCGAGGCTGTAAGCTGTCATAACGATGTTTTGTTGCGATCAAAACTTCTAGCGCCAGTCGGGACTCGAACACGCACCCCCCTCTGACCGGGTGGGAATGCACTACGCCTTTACACCAACGGCGCCGTTTGATCGGAGTTTTGATCTTCTAAGCTAGCCTGAGGCTTCTGAAATGAAAGCAAACTCTTTCAAACTGAAATGACCTTCAGAAAGGTTAAATTGGAGACTCACAGAGAAGGACAAAATAATTTTCTGTCTAAGGAAAATTTGTTGCAAATTTCTTTGAATTTTTTTCGTTCACCTACCTCAGGAAGTGTAATAATATTTGTTTTTTTTTGTTTTAAGAAAAAATAATCAATTAAATTTTGTTTTAAAGCGTAACAAGGCAGCAAACATACAGCAGATTTAAAAACCGGATCGCGCCATGCACTCGATTAGCTCGTCTTATATGAAGCATCAAAGTGAGGATATCTGGGCTCTTTACAATTGTTATCGCTGTAGCGTTTACAGGTGTGAAACTTCACGCAAATAGAAATTTTGCTTTCAATCAAATACGAATAAAGATCGCGGATTTTGGACGATGACATGGCTTAGTCTCTTACCTTGGAACTAAAAATGGTCGCTTTGCTGCTCTTTAGAACATTATTTTTCCCCAAAAAGTGAGAATTTTATGAAATTTCAAGCAATGCTTTCACTTAGGGTCTCTTCATACTTCGCGACAACAGCGACAAGAGCGCAGCGCGCGGAAGTATGAACAGGGGACAGCAGGGACTGGAGCGACAACGCCGGCGCTTGAGTTTTAATCGATTTGCATGTTTTGCACGGGCGACAAGAGCGACGAGAGCGTAGCGAGCGCAGAGCGCTTGGCGCGCGTGGCGTGCGCAGCGACAAGAGCGACTGGAGCGACAGCGCCGGCGCTCGAGTATGAACGCTTATCGGCGGCGCGCACTCGGTTTTAATCGATATGCATGTTTTGCACGGGCGACAAGTCGCTCTTGTTGCGAAGTATGAACAGGCCCTTATTGGGTAGGTGAATTTAAACTTTGAAGAAAAAGATTCCAGCTCCTCTTCAGGCCTACAGACCGCATAACAAAGTTCCACCACAAGAATCTCGTCCGGCACACAAGAAACTAATACACTTCAAAGAATTTTTCACTACACTTTCACAACAAATTTTCTTGAACAAAAAAGAATTATAAGATTTGTGACGAGTCTATAGTTTAATGTAAAAGAAGCTCATTTCGATTTGGAAGATTTACTCTTAGTTCAGCAGTATTAGGTTAGCTTAGAAGAGTATCAGTTTGACGTGAATGTGTCCAATTTCACTTGAAAAGTGTCCAAATCGACGCGAAAATGGTATAAATGCCACAAAAGAGGCAGTTCCTAGTGCTACTTGCTGCAAAACTAAACGTGGATTCCAATCTATAACCGCATGCAAAACCTATGCAAGTGTAGATCCTTAAGTGAAAAGACTCCTTGGTATCATGTTAATGAGAAGTTCGAAATTATCTGCAGAAGCAGCAGTAATACCATACCTGGCCGTTGTCGTCACCAACTATGGCTACGATCTGTCGATATGAGGCTGCCATTTCGCCCTCACTGGTTTGCTCTACGGAGTGTATCATCTTCAGCGGATCTGAATGCGCTAAGACTTCATGGTGTTTCAATCTAATACACTCCAGCAGGGTATCCTCCCCAGAGGACCGAAGATCTTTGGAATGTCGAGGAAAGCGCACATGATTAAAGATATCTTCTTTAAGCTTCAACTGGTCGGTGCTGAGGTTGTAAGCTCACATCGCGATGTTCTGTTGCGATCAGAACTCTAGCACCAGGTGGGACTCGAACCCATACAACTTGCTAATCGGGTAAGAGCGTTCTTCCTTGGTGCTGTAACGTATTACTAAATTTCCTAACCAACACAACAATCAAACCACTGCTAACCTGGGATCAACAGAGAGTGGATGAGGGCGAAGGACGTGTGCTGTAGGAGTCACCCAGAAGTGAATGACTAATGATAGTAGGACTATTTATGTGGCGTACTGCTGTGATTGGTCACTTTTGCGTCGCAACCGCTCTAAGTGATCGTCACTCCGTTTGCCTGTGATGTTGTTGTTGTTGTTTCGTTGGCCTCAAAACCTTATTGCCAGGCGAGACTCGAACCCGTACCAGTTGTTAATCGGACTGGAGTACCCCTCGCCGTTACACAACCGGTGCCGTTTCAGTGAACGCAACCCCCCGACAAAAGGGTTAGTGGTGATCGGTCCCACGAGGTCTAAATGTTACCTTCGATCAAACGGAACCGGTGGTTTAATGGCGAACATCACTCCTGGCTGAATAGCAGATGGGGGGGGGGGGGTGGCGTCCGAGTCCTGACTAGTGATCAGTCACAGTAGGTCGCCACATAAATAGCCCGAGTCTCATTAGCCATTCACTTCTCGCTGACTCGTGCAGAACACGTCCTTGGCCTTCACCCACTTCCTTTGACCCCCCCCCCCCCTTCCGTAGTTTGTTGTGTTGGCTAGGAAATTCAGTAATATCTTATAGCCCTGAAGAAGTAACTTATAATCCAAAACCTTCGTCAACAAACGTTGACTTCTACAAGACCACGGAATGACGTCACCAAAAATGAAGCTAATGTACCGAGAATTCTGAGGAATTCAAATTCTTGTCGCTAAGGCGAGGCGTCAAGGCGAAAAATAGGCCGTGGCTGGATGATGCCATCCTCTGACGAAAGGCGGATGTTGCTGACACCGTCTCACGATCCATAGTCTTGTAGGAACTTATAGAACACCGCTACTCGTAGATGGGCTTCCTCAGTCACTACCATGTTTGTCTTTGCCATAGTTACTCGGGTACTGCCTCAAATGTTCATCAACGACGTACAACAATTTAACAGAGAAAATTACAGCCGAAATCTCTAATAGTGCGGCTTATCAAGCAATATGGTGAGCGATAAGCCGCGTTATCTGAGTTTTCCACTGCGAATGCTCTGTTAAACTTATGTAAGTCGTTGATGAATTCGGCCCCAGAACGGCAAGAATGAATACTATAGGAAGAATCTCCATCCTCCAAACAATAGGAAGACGTGTTTGGTTTTTGCCGAATTCTCAAGACAAATGAGTAGGAGGCACTGAAAGTTCCTTATGGTTAACAACAGTTAACTATCCGCCGCCACCAGGGGCCGGGTTCACCAGCGACTTACATAACTTTAACGGAGAATTGTAAGCGAAAATCTCACATAACGCGGCTTATCGCTCACCATATCGCTTGACAAGCCGCGTTATCAAAGCTTCTCGCTTATAACTCTCCGTTAAAGTACGTAAGTCGCTGATGAATCCGGCCCCTGGTGGCAGCGGATAGTTAACCTTTGTTAACCATAGGGAACTTCCAGTGTCTCCTACTCATTTGCCTTGAAATTCGGCAAAAACGAAACAAGTTTTCTTACTATTTGGGAATTGAGATTCTTCCTATAGTATTCGAACCTGCCGCTTCGGTGTATCTTTGAGGCAGTAGTACCCTAGTAAATAGAGCAGGCAATCATGACCTTACTGGATGAGGTCCATCTGCGAGTCGTCGTGCTCTATAGGTTCCTACAAGACTACGGATCGCGAAGCGCTGTCGCCAACATTCGCAGGCTCATCTACGCTGATTTGGAAAAAATAAGCATGTTTTGTCACAATTTCGAAGATGGAGATTCTTCGGATCGATCCCAGTCGGGGGGGGGGGGGGGCATATAACTAAAATTTACGCAACAAATTGATTGGGGATTTACGGAGCGGCTCCTAAAGAACAGAATAGAATCCAAAAAGCAAACAAAGAAACACGCAAACAATCAAATACCCGCGGTTGTAAGGACGTCCCAGCGGTCAAGGCGTATTCAAGCACAGCTGATCGCGACCTAGCATGTTATAACCGGGATCTATCATAGTGAGAGGAGCATGTAAAGCCGCATACCGCGTGCTCACCGCTGCCTGACATGTAGTAACCAGGGGCCGGATCCATCAAAGTTACTGCAGTAACTTTGACGGAGAATCGTAAGCGAAAAACTCAGATAACGTGGCTTATTGCTCACCATATCGCTTGATAAGCCACGTTATCCGAGCTTTTTGCTTACAATTCTCCGTTAATGTTACTGCAGTAACCTTGCTGAATCCGGCCCCAGGATCCGTCGTGGTGAGGAGCGCACACAGCTTTACAACCGTGGTGAATTTTTTCGCTGTAATTTTTTTGTTTTTTTTTGTCAGCTTGGTTCCTATTTCGTCCTCTAGAACCTGCTCCATGAATCCGAAGTCAATTTGTTGCATAATTTTTAGTTATGTGCCCCACTCCCGACTAGGATAGATCCTTATTTTCCTTCAACGAATCACCTAGGATGTGCTGAGTCGCATCCTAGGTGATTCGTTGAAATTCGCTAACCCCTCTGTTGTCACATAGTGCCCCGATTTTTCCCATAATATTCGTCCTTCCCATCCTGGCGTAGAGTTCGTTTATTAGAAGGAAACAACAGCCTCAGACCAACCACTCCTATGGGACATCTTGAGAAACAACAGTCGGGCTACGAGATCAAGAGTCACTCCACCCATATATAACCAGATAGTCAAGACATTTCTGCAATAATCTGTGAGTCGAGACATCGAATGCACAATAAACCGTGTAAACAACAAAACAATTTATCTTTAGAAAACAACAACATTTAATATAGCCGTTGAGCTTTGCCCATGGTGGACTTGATGTTCAAGGAGCGGACGTTCTGCCAGTTCTTCTTCAGGAGCGACACAAGGAAATTGATCGAAAGGGAGATGTTCGACACAAGCTCCTCCTGGGTCATGTCGACGTGACCGACGGCGACTGACAGGCACAGTACCTGAAATATTCGCACTCAGTGGACCATGGACCATGGACCATGAACCATGAGACGTCTTCGTCAGTCAATGTTAACGTACCTTCTTCATTTGGAACTTAATCGTGGCCTTGATCTCCTCGACCTTCACCGACAGTGGCTCACCATGTGAGACGACGGACGGGAACTTACCGGCCTTGTTCAAGCCAGGACCGATAATACGGGGAATTTGCTTGATCAGCGACTCGGACGCCAGGAAAGCATCGTAGCTCTTGGCGAGCTTTTTGATCAGCTTCTTGTTCTTGTTCAACTTCTTGAGGTCGTCAGCGCTCATGCATGGAATGCCGTTCGCATTGGCTTCATCGAGATGGTGTTGATCTCCGAACACGCACACCTTCATAGCAGGACGTGGAACGCTCTTCAGTCTGCAACAGTCGACATTTTAGTTCTAAAAGCAACCAGCTGGCTATGAAATAAAAGATATCAAACATAAGATATAACCAGGACATTGCCTCAGGCGTACGTCTGAATGGCAAAAATGAACACCACTGAGGGAATCTCCATCTTCAAATGGTAGAAAAATGCGTTCCCATTTCTGTGAAGTCCTTGAACCTACCGAGTATATGGGGTGAAAGTTTACTATGGAATAGCCCAGTTCCACGACGCAGTTTCCAAACATCGAACGTGCAGAAAGCCAAGAACACTGCTTCATGGGAAAGGTCAGGTGTTCGATCCCTTGCCTTGCAGTATTTTTACATTTTTACTGCATTCGATGTTTGGAAGCTATTACATTGTGCAAATGTACGATCCCATAGTACACTATTGTGCCCCAACTCGCTAATTTCAAGGACTTTGCAATAATGGAGTGTACTTTTCAGCTCTTTGAAGGGTGGAAATCCTTGCCGTGAAATTCACTTTCATCGTTCAGACATACCCCTGAGACCCTTCCCTTGTAAGATTCTTATGAAACGGTTGTCTTTACAGCAATAAAAGCCTTGATACGTTCTTTCACCGTTAACTGCCTATAGAAGATCGACAACATACTAGAATCCCTACCAAGACTACAGGCAGTTCATTTCCTCATCACCGAAGGATATCAAGGATTGTGAAGATCAACAGGTTATCAGAATCACCGTCAAGACACAGTAGTTTATTTTATAAGCGTAGAGTTCAATTGCTTCTATAGCTCTGCGGTGTGGCAGTTCAATTTATGGCTCCAAAAGTACTCGATCGTAGAAGCAAGGTGGTCGTAGAAATGATCAGTGGTTCAGGCATAAGATGTTCGCCTCCCACGCTTGCGGCCCGGGATCGATTCCTGGCCGATGCACCATGCAGTGGCCGCGGCGACCACGTTTCCGTTACGATTGACTCCTTGTAGAACGACAAATTGAGCGATAGGAACACAATTGAACTCTACTCTTAAGTAAGCTACTGTGTCTTACCAGGAAACTATCTCAACGGTAGGTCGGAACGGCCCAAGTGTTGTATATGGGCAGAATCGCCTCTCTCTGTGAAACAACAAAATGCAAACATCTCGACCCCAATACAACTCTGCGCAGAGTTACGGACGACGGAAGTTGGGCCATTGGCGGCGTTAGCCCTATGCCTGCAGACGGAGGGCGGGCTCAAGTTGGCTGGAAACAGCAATGACGACCGACCGATGGTGGTGGAGTGGGTAGAGGGGCGGCATAATCCCATAACCGCTGTTTCCAGACAACTTGAGCCCGCTCTTCGCCTGCAGGCATAGGGCTAACGCCGCCAACAGCCCAATTTCCGTCGTGCCCAACTCTGCGCAGTTGTGTTGGGGTCGAGATAATTGCATTTTGTTGTTTTCCAGAGAGAGGCGATTCTGACCACATACAACACTTCGGCCGTTCCGACCTACCGTTGAGATAGTCTCCTGGTTGGGTTCTGATAAGCAGTTGATCTTCGTAATCCTTGATATCCTTCGGTGATGAAATGAACAGCTTGGTGCCTTGATAGTGATTCTAGTAGTTACCGATCTTCGTAATCTTCTATACTGCCCTCCTAGTCGTTATTTCGCAAACATAACCCAACCCAAACACCCTATGTATACACGGAGGGCAGAATTCCAGCAAAGCATTCCGGCAAGTTCAACAGCATTTGGCTAGGAATCGAATCATGCTACTCTCCGGTTCACCCTTTTAATCAGCTTAATACACTCTCCGCTCCTTCTTCTTTACTCTACTAGTTACAGCGTTATTCAGGATGCTAAAGGAAGTCAACTAATGAACCTGAACTTTCGTTGTTCTCCACAAATTCTACATAACCCAAGTAGGCTAAGGATAAAAATACATAATTAAGAAACAAATGATTACAAGACACAAAAACAACGCTTACCAAGCGTTAAATCTTTCATGAAAAAGTTCGGCAGTTAGCCTCCCCAATATTTAAGACCCTGGGTGAGGGTCCGCCATTTCTCAATGGCTCCCTGTAAACTACAGGTAGAGGTTGTTGTACCTGACGGCGCCGCTGAAACGCTTGTCCTTTTGGGGATCGTAGTTCTTGAGACCGATTTGCAGCTCCACTGTCTCGCGGAACTTTCGCTTCTTCTCCTGTGCTCCCTTCAGCACGTCGGCCACCGCCTCGTTCAGGGCTTCACGCGATACCTTCGACATTTTTACCCCTAAAAGTAGAAGTTAGTCAATGAGCAGGAGAAACTGACATTCATGAAAGACGAGAGATTTGGAAAAAATGATGCACGGTAAGATTCACTGAAAAGGAATCTGAACAAGTGTACATCACTGGACCATAAATGAGCAATCTTCGGAGCTATTCCGGTCTCGCGCCCATGACTCCCAAAAACTCGTGGTATTCCGCTATGGAGTGAAGCCCAAAGAAGTCGATGCCCTACTTTAGTAACGCGAGAGACGGCCAGAGCCAGCATAGAACTCCCCGAAACTTCAGGCGCCAGCAATATCTCCACCAATTCATGAGCGGCAAGTTCATTCTAGTAAGGAAATCAATGAAGGCTGAGTTTATGACGAAGGGAAGAACGCAATACAATGGCGCAACGTAGGACTAGTATGGGGCAAGTAAACTCGGAGCTTCAGTCGACTTTCGAGGACCAAAGACGCAATCGCACGAGATAAGTCGTCGAAAATTACACCAGCACGTGTCACACTAGATGACCGGCCACCAATTTTCGACGACTTTACCGAATGGATTCCGCGAGATGTCAATAGAGGACTACTCCGTCCACCAACGCGTTGGTGGAACTTCTTCCTGGACGGTATGACACTGTTCGTGACCCTCGAGCGAGGATGCTATGGAGCACTCTGGCACGCGAGATCGACCAATGGAGACGTTGCTATAGTGCCATCGAGCAGCTTTATGAGCAACGGGTCGACAGCTAGTGCAGGTGCAGTGAAGGCCCTCAACCTTAAATGAATAATCTTCAGAGCTATTCCGTTGCCCTTAACCCTCGTGATAAAGAATTACCTTGAGGTTTCCAGCTTGAATAGCAGCAGGGAGTCAGTGCTCTAGCGGAGGAGAGCACAGAACGCAGCTGAGCATTGTTTGTTTTCTTTACTATCAGTGTGCCTTGTCTCGTTTTTTTGGTGTTGGTGACACTTCTTATAAGGTACCCCCCCCCCCCCCGGACTCTATTTGCGCCGAATACTCTGTTGCGCTTCTTCGACGAACACATGGGTGTTTGTCGTTATCGTTTACGCGTCTTTTATTTTACATCCTCACGGAGTCATGGCTTAGACAAACAACCTAAGCCACAATGAACACCTCGTCGGCATTCCTTAGCTTTGGGAGATTTGTATATTACTAGTGGTCTCGAGTAGTGTATGATAAACTTATAATCGAAAAAAACCCATCTGAGTTGTCCGCCGCAGTTTCGAAGTGAAATTCAGGGAAATCGTTGCGGGGCCACACAGTTGCCTATCCTGCTAATCAATCCTGCAGCTAGTGATATTTGCGTGCTTGTCCGGCACAAAAAGGGGTCTGTTTAAACTTCGCAACAACCCCGGCGCTCGAGTATGAACACTTTTCGGCCGCGCACACTCGGTTTTAATCGATATGCATGTTTTTCACGGGCGACGAGTCGCTTTTGTCGCGATGTATGGACAGGCCCTAGTGTCGGGGACGGGGAAGGGGGGGGGGGGCTTCTGATGGGCAGAAAGTCCCATAGGGTGTCGTTAATGTCCCTCTTCAATGACTCCAACGTTTAGAGCCTGCAGTAAGGGCGCTCCATGACTAATAAAAATCAGGTTTCAATCGCGCGGCTATGGGCGTTGCGCACTGGACAACTCCGACGGTTTTTTTTCGGTTGTAAGTGTATCGGCGAATGTCTTGAGTAGTCCTGAAATTCAGTTAGTTATGCAGATTGAGCCTTTAACGCAACAGCGCCTCAAAACGTGAAAGCGCAGATAAGCCTTATAGCCAAAGTTTGGGCGAGGTCGATGAACACGGCCTTAGTCACTCGTACTACCATAACCTAGCGTAATCGGCCGGAATGTCAAAAACGGAGGTCAGATTCATGATGAGCACCCAAAATTACCCCCCCCCCCGGCCAAAGTTCTGGCGATTTTTATTTCGACCTCTCCTCGACCTTTGGAGTCGTAAAGGTACAATAGTACCAGAGGGTTGAATAAACTGTCGGTTTGTTGCCTGTTTATCGAAAATAAACCTAGGGTGCTGAACCCTGAGATTATCCGGCTAGGCAAGCACTTTCTCCTCATCCTCGTTCCAGCCAGTATTGCACCAAAAATTTCTCCCCTGATCCAGACCACTATGCTGTCGGAATTTTGAAATGCAAAACGCATGCGCTCAAGAACGAGGCCTAATAAGTAGAGAACTCCATCTATTCGCTGATTTTTAGGATACTTTACAGGACCACCAAGGCGCCAGTATAAGCCGATAAAGCTTCAAAGACGAATACGGCGCTCCAGAAACCTCAGCGTCAGATATTAGACCAAAGAAAGCACAAAAAAGAGAGAAGAAACGAGAACTGAGGAGCCGAAACCAACACGAAGGGTGAAATCCGCCGAATGTGAAGACGTCGACCGTTTCTGATTACGGTGCCTCGACGCATGTGTTCGCTTCGGGACCATACGACGTAATTACCGGTTCTTAACGACGTTGCCCTTCTAGGCGGCTTCTGGGCTGTCCTCCACACACCGGGTGTGATCTTACAGTACCTGTGGTCAGATGAGCCCTAATGCAGCTAGGGAGGGGTGGAAATGGTCGACATGGCTGAGCGACTTCCGGCTACCGTAGTCGGTGCATGTCAGCCGCGCTGCGGCCGCGTTACGTGCCAACTTCGCGTTTATCAAGGTCAGTGCCGCTGGACCGTATCATCGCCGGCGCTCCTTCTGCGGCCGTGCTTCGATTTTCGCGTGTTTATCGTCGAGCATCCGTCGATTCCGGCCTGAATCCTTCCCAACGTCCCCGTCGTGTCCCTCGTTCGCGAATGCATCCGCTTTTTCTTCAGGAACATGTCAAAGGTAGCGGAGAAAAAGATCATCAACGAGAAGATCGCCAGAGTTCGTGAGGTTGTGCATGGCGTCAGCACGAATGACATCATACTCGCCCTGTACTCTCTCGACATGAATGTCGAGCGAACGATTCAGGCGTTCTGCGAAGGTATCTTTCCCGTGGGCCGGAGAGTCTCGTCTTGAAAAGACCGCTGAAACGCTCCTGATTTCGTTTCGTAGCAGGTGGAGCATCGGAAATTCTGGACGACTGGGTTCGCCCGGCTGGTAGCTCTTCTAAGAACAAAAACAAGAAGAAGAAGAAGAGCCAACAGGTCGAGCCCGAGTCCGGCACTGCCACCGTTGCGCCATCGACCGCCTCCGCTTCAAAAGTGGCAAAGGCGCCGCCGCAGCATGAGCCTAAACGTGAGTTTGGATGCATTGGTTAAGCTTTTTTAGAGCTGAAGCAAAGTGGTAGTATGGGGTCAGAGTTCTATCTGTCTACCACACCCAGTGGATAGTATACATTGGATCCGAATGAATCATTTTTCGGTATCCGATCCGGATATCCCGCTCAGAATTTCTCAAATACCCGAGGCCCGCGAAGTCTCCTGTATCCGTAAAATTCGGGGTCATCGTTACATACGAAACATCCTTAAATCCTGGGCCCCGAAAATGCCATTATCCGAGTCATCCAGAAATTCGGGCTCCTAGAAGTTAGCCTTATCCGAATTACCCGTAGTTTTCGATCGCATCCAGTGCATGGTGGACTGGTGTTAGCGCCCTCGGAGGAGGCTCCACCTGTGATCTACGCCTGACTCAAGCTTCTTAGGGCCTGTTCATAGTTCGCGACAGCAGCGACAAGAGCGCAGCGCGCGTGGCGTGCGCAGCGTGCGCAGCGCGCGGAAGTATGAACAGACGACAAGAGCGACAAGAGCGACTGGGCGTCGGGCGTAGTGTGGTGTACGTACTTGCACCATAACGTCTACTTCGTGGCCTAAAATATCAAATGAATAGGGGTCTTCACGTCTAACTTCAACTTCAATTGCATTCGTTTTTGGAAACTGAAACAGACACAAGCAAACAGTTATATTAGTTAAAAGTTTCCGGAAACTGAGACAAACACAAGCAAACAGACATATTTTTAGTCAAAAAAGTTGTTAGAAACTGAAATAGACAGAAGCGAACAATCATATTACCTAAATCATCAGTCTGACACTCAAAATAGACATAAAAGCCCTCCTTACCTTTGTGTGAAGAACTTCAGAACAGGAATCGTTTCCTTCCAGCACTAGTGCGGTGTAATTACGTACTTCACACTCCGTTCGTCGCCCCAGTCGCTCCCGGCGCAGGCGCGAAGTATGAACAGGCGACAATAGCGACAAGAGCGACGAGAGCGACTGGAGCGACAGCGTCGGCGCTCGAGCATGAACACTTTTCGGCGGCGCGCGCTCGGTTTCAATCGATATGCATGTTTTGCACGGGCGACGAGTCGCTCTTGTCGCGAAGTATGAACAGGCCCTTAGTTTGGGTCCCGCCCTAGACAGCCGCACCTTCCATTCTTTTGGAGTTGTTGGAATGCTATCAGACTTGTTTGGGAAGGGCAAGACGCACACTTATTTTTTGAAGTCCATGAATCGACTGTGAGTCATTGTATAGGCTAGTCACACGCTCGAATTATAGAATAAGGTACAGTGTTAATCAATCCCTTTGGGATACGCCATGCATTCTACTTCTACAGAACAGATGCAATTTAATGCATATTGGCCCTACACTATGGCGTCTGGTGGCCAGCCGAAGAGATGAAGAAGTCATTGGTTTATGGAGGAGCCGCCATCTGTCGCGTGCACCCGAGACCGGCTTCCTGGTTTGGATTTCTCGCCCAGCATTCCCATCCCTCCAGGATCGGGGAATTTGTATCGGACTTGTCTTGGGAGCGATGGAGCGCTGACTTATTCATCGGCTGGCCGCCGCAAGTCATTACAGTCATCGCCAAATAGGCATTCAAATCGCCTTCACGACATCCCGTAGAAGTCGAATGCAGGCGCACCCCAAATGGGATTGAGTAACGACGTTCTTTATACTTTTATGTATTACATCTAGCTAAACTCGAGAAGTGGAAGTATTCCTTGGCCTAGACAGAAAATCCGAACCAAACTGTGGAATCTGTCACGACAGCCGGCGCCCCCTAGGACTGCGCTAACGTTCAAGTTACCTCTGTTATATTCCGTGGAGGCTGAATGCGTGGCGAATCCGACAATTCAACCGATTAATCCGAGGGTTAATTCCTACCTTTTATTAACGCTCATTGACGACACATACGATACATTGACACCCGGTATTTCCTGCCTTAACTGGAAGCCCTGCATTGGTACCGCTTAGAGGGGGGGGGGGGTTATCGTAGAAGCTCCATGACATTCCATGGTGTTCATTGTTAAGAAAGAAAGCATCAGTGGACCAAATTCTTTAGAGCAGCGCCAGTAATTTAGCCTCTAAAGTTTTTCGGATTATTTAGCGAATACACGAAACGCTTTTCTTCTCTTTTTCAAAGTTCTTGGCAGCTTCTTGTTAGCTGGGTATAGGCAGGTTTGATTATTGAAAGCATTTTTTTGGGGTTTCTAAAATCCGGGGGCGCGTGTGGCACAGTCGGAGGAGGCGCGACTGTCGCGCGCAGCCGATACCAGGTTACTGGTTCGGATTTCCCGCCCAGGCCAACCAAGCCTTCCATCCCTCTGGGGTCGGTGAATTGGTACCAGACTCGTCTGGGAAGGATAGAGCGCTGACTTGTTCATCGACTGGCCACCGCAAGTAATTGTATGGCCAAATACGCATTCATGTCGCCTCCATGATATCCCGTAGAAGTAGAATGCGTGGCGCATCCCAGAAGGGATTGAGTAACGCCGTCCTTTATCCTTATCCTTATCCTTTTAAAATTCGATCGAATAAGCAAAACAAATAAATAGTCTCAAAGCGACAAAAATGGAATGGAAATCTACTTGAACGTGGAGGAAATGGCTAAAAAACGCATGTGTATCACGCTCAATGTGGCCTTCTCACGGCAAAGAGAAAGAAACGTGTGCGTTTTAATGAACTTTGTGCATTGCGGTTTTTTAACTGCAATGGAGATCCTAGAGGGTGGGGGAGCTTAACGACTGGTTTTTTTTCAGGTGATTGTTTTGGGATTAATCATAGTAAGTAGTAGGCATGGTGTTCTTTCTCATTCTCCTCGATTTTCTTCAAGAGGTCCAGTTTCTAACGAAGGCGAAAAGCTGAACTGTCAGCCGAATGAAGCATTACCGTCTTGGATTTGGTTGCAATCAGACCACCAAAAGGAGTTCAATTTTTGTTGGTGGTACGAACCTTTCTATTTTTATTCTTAAGGAAAAGGAAGAAAGTATTTGTTGGTAACTGTGATGCATTGCTTACGCTGTGTATACCATTGCTGACCGGCCAGGTGTTAAAAAGTCGGGAGGATGCATCGGCTGTCGTATCGTAGTCCACAAACTCCACCCCACCTCTCATGCGTGGTAAATTGGCCCCACGCTCCTTTTGTAAGGATGAAACACCAACTTCCCTACCAGCCAGCCACCGTATTTCGTCAGTATAGGCAAATACGTGGAGCATTTGGAAAGGTGATTGATTAATGCCAATCTTTGTCCTATTTCATTCATCTCTCCATGACGTCGGCGGTGACGCTTTCTGGCCTGTTCAAATAGCTGCGAAGCTCTGTGCTAGAACCCATTTTTTGTCCGGGATAAATCTGTGTTTTTCCTCGATGTAGGAGAGATATAGAGGAAAGTTTATCTTGCTTTTAACAACTATATCAAGGATCTGCGATCGATGAAGGAGTCGCGCGACGTGTTCCATCGGCCGTCTGTCTGCATTGGTATTAGAATAGCACAACGACAATGACATATTCTAAGGCAGCCTGTTCTGTTGAAACGCAACGGCTGGATTCCTTGCACCAGTGGCTAAGGATGACTTTCGAATAGAGTGGACCACATGTCGAGGCGTGGAAATGTTTCCAACGTTTATGCCATTCGTATCAGAGGAGATTTTTTTAAATTAACTGTGGGGAAACTAGCGCAGTTGGAGCCGTCGTCCGTGGCGTGCAGCTTGAATCAAGGTTCTAATCCCGCCCAGGACAACTGTCTGTCTTCCTCCCTCGGTGTCAGTGCTTTGCTGTCTGAGGAGGACAAATCAGTGGCATGTCAGTGGCAGGCCACCACATGTCACTCTATAAACAATTACGTATTCAACGTGGCTCCACGATATCCACGTCAAACAGGGATTGATGAGTGCCGTACTTTATCGTATGAACAAACTTGGTCGGGTCTTTCTTAGAACTGATATCAAATGCATCATGTCCAAGAAAACTATCTTTCGAGCTTCGGTAACTACAGGGTGCGCCAAAATTATGGCGACAAGTTATTCAAAACGCCGAAAGCGAAAATGCAGCACTTTCGAAGAACCAACGATAAAACAATGTTCATTAGTCTATCGTGAGCTATACACAACATAGAGATTCGAATATCTCTCCATCGGCGTCGATACAGGCTTTGAGGCGCTTCAGGAAGGCATCGACGGCGGCACGCAGGTATGGCGCATCGAGCTCATCCCACGCCTTCTGGAGCGCTTCCTTCAAAAAATCCTCGGAGCGGTGAGGTTTCCCACAGGCCACTTAGGAGGCTGATGGAGGCCGGGAAGTTGCCTTTCCATCAGTCCTGCATCATTCTCGTCCTGTGAGCTGGAGCTCCATCCTGTTGGAAGGTCCAGGAGCGGTTTCCAATGTGAGACATTAGCCCAGGGTAACAGTTCGTCCTTCAGAAGGTTCAAATAGTTCTCCCTGATCTCCATTTCTCGCGACATCTGGCGGACCGAGCACGCCGGGCACCTGAGAATTCGTTCACATACCTTCATAATGTCTTCCGTAGTTGCCACATAAACTTGTCTTCTTCGTCCGTATCTATCATCCTAGGTTCTCAGGTCTTCGTAGTGTCTGATGGACCTATATAGAACACTTCGATGAAGTCCAAGACGCTGGTGAATGTCGCGTGCCGAGAAGCCTTGACGGTAAAATTCAATGATTGAAGCACTGTGGCAAGAACGTTTCACAACTTGAAAAACAACTTATTTTTATGCTTGATTGAGATGACCATAAACAAATTGATGCGGTAGAAACAAAAAAGCACAGAAAAAGGCAGACGCTCCGAATAGGAGGTCAAATTGTTCGTGCATTTGCTGTCGGCATAATTTTGGCGCACCCTGTAATATTGCTTTTTGTCGTTTCTCACCGTCATTCATCTCATTTCCCATGATATCGTTAAAATTAAACATAAATTTATTGAAGGTCTACCATCAAATACCAAAATTTATGTTAGTTTCATTTTTTCGAAGCTTCAGCTAAAACAAAGGTGATGCCTAGCCAAAACAACCTATCGTAAACTTGAGGGCCTTCAAAAGTTGAGTTTGAAGTTTGTACTCTCTCAGTCCACTCAAATATATTTATTTGTTTAACTGCGTCTCAAGGACGCGCATTCTATGTGAGAACAACAAAAAATAGGCCATGTGACTAAAAAAGGAAACATACAAACCAGGGAAAATGTAAAAGTGAAACGGCAGCGTTAGACATTAAGCAGGATTTTAGAAGCCAACCATTTGGGTTGCGAGAGTCTATATAATGATGGCATGAAATATAGCTATTCCATTGGTTTTATGGACTTCAAACGATACCTTTTTGGGCTTGGTTTCATTTAAGTAGCATCTCTTAGACTTGTAAGCACTGCCTCTTGTTACCTCGGGTGAGCAGTGCAGCGTTATCAGCTTATCTCTGAACAGCTTACGCGAGATAAGAGAGAGGTCTGATGTCCACACAATTGTAGGTGATTGACAGTGTACTTTCACGGCGTAACGGACAAGGTGTCGGCACGAAAACCGTGGTTAATACGGGTTCAAATCACTCTTAGGACAAAAATGCCGAAAAGACTACCTCCGTAAGGTTTTTTGAGAAGTCCATCCGATTACGGTTTAAAAGAAAAAAATTCGGCACAAGTAGGGTCGGAGGGCGTCACCTTAGGGACAGTAGTGAGTAGGGACAGTCCCATACAACGTCTTGTGTTTCACGAAGTTAGAAGTTTAATGCAGCATCGGTGTGTACTAACCCTATCACGGGCGATAGTCGTTAGTCCCGACTCGGATCCGCACTGACGACGCCGACAGTGCCTCCGGAGACAATTAACGTCGACTCGTACCGTACCACCCGCCGCTGCGCGACGATCTCCAAGGCAGCCCTCGCCGCGGTGCGGTGGCGACCTAGCCGAGCACGGGAGCCGGCAGATTGACCGCGACCCGACTAAAGGCGAGACTTAACAGATCGATCACATTCACAACTACAGTGGATAATTTATTTAAATGGTTTACAAAGGCAGAGTAGAGTGTCGTACTGGTGCGTGCCTTACACACTTTCATATCAGAATTTCGAGCTCTATCTGATGGGCTGTACAAGAATGCTTAAAAATTGCCCTGTAGAGACATTTTAACGCAGGCTTCGAGCCAAAGGCTTCACAAACAATTATGCATATGTAAGAGTAAAAATTCATTGTAATTGAATTTTATCACACAGAATATTAAATTGTTCTTCCAGTGACATGCTTTGACATCTTGGAGCGAAACTTTCTTATTTCTCTGGCAGTCACTCCTCTTCTACGGTAGCGTTCGGCAAACCTATAGAAAGCAATTCATCTCGAACACTACACAATCTCACCATAAATAGAATACCTTGATAATGCTCTATCTGAAAGATATCTTCTTTCTGCGTCACGCCTTCTAAGGCGTTTCATTTCATCAGGCTTCTGAAACCAGTAGAATAAAAGTGCATCCCTCGTGAATGATAAAAACCCTTGCCTTGCTTCCCACAGGCAATATGATCCCACGGAAAGACCGCATTTATCGTCTGCCTTCGCCTTCTTAATGTATAGAGGTCTGCATCAAAGTATCTCCAGAGAGGAATTTTTAAGCATTTTTGAACAGTATATCAGATAGAGCTTAGAATGTTGGTAATAAAGTGTACAAAATTCATGCCTAATTGTTCGTGAAGCCGTTGGCTCGAAGCCTGCGTTAAAATGTCTCTACAAGGCAGGAGTTTATTTTTTAAGCATTCTTGTACAGCCCATCAGATAGAGCTCGAAATTCTGATATGAAAGTGTGTAGGGCGCGCACCAGTACGACACTCTACGCTGCTTTTGTAAACCATTTAAATAAGTTATCTACTGTAGTTGTAAATGTGATCGATCTGTGAAGTTCGGCCTCAGTGGGGTCGCGGTCTGCCGGCTCCCGTGCTCGGCTAGGTCGCCATCGCACGGCGGCGAGGGCTGCCTTGGAGATCGTCGCGAAGCGGCGGGTGGCACGGTGCGAGTCGACGTTAATACAATACAATATTTATTAAGCCAAAATTATTACAAAATCTGCTTATCACAAAAGAACAGCGAAAATTGGCTCTCAAAAGACCAGCAAAAGTGGATGAAAATTACTGTTTCAAAAGTGATGCGAAAAGAGTTGGTCACAAAAAATGCAAGGAAGGATTGCTTTTTTTAATTGTCTACGGAGGCACTGTCGGCGTCGTCAGTGCGGATCCGAGTCGGGACTAACGATTGCCTCCCCCCTATCACGTACTGAGCTAGCCATTTCTGATGTAGTTGGACATGCATGTTCCATTTTACCAAGGCGAATATCCATGTGTTCATGGTCCCACCTCTGAGCCATTTGTTCCGAAAGTTAGCTTAAGATTTCTGTTGTAAGATCTCGTGTAAAGCTGTTGAGCCAAAATTAGTGTACTTCTTTATTCGGCTTACGTTTCGGCGTAACCACCTTCTTCAGAGCCCTGAGGAGACAAAAGAAGTTGGGGAAATTCCCGCCCAAGGATCATTTCAAGTTAAGTATGCTGCAGAAGCAAGTGATAGAATGAGACGAATGAGTCTGATTCATCCATGTCCCCCATGCGAGCGTGGATTACCAGCCTTTCGACTGTCTCCATAAGGTCAGTCGAGCGGCCTTACTCCCCTTTGGTCTCATTCTATTACTTGCTTCTGCAGCGTACATAACATGAAATAGTCCTTCAGCGGGTAATTTCCCCAACTTATTTCGTCTTCTCCAGGCTCTGAAGAAGGCGGTTACGCCGAAACGTAAGCGGAATAAAGAAGTATACCAGACTTGGCTCAACAGCTTCACACAAGATCCAACAGCACAAATAAGGAAGATGCCAAGATTCAATGACTGTGGAACATGAAACATTCTACGTGATGTCCCTGAATGTCCCGTGTTTCAGAAGCGGATGCGCCGCCAGCGCCACTACCTGCCAAGACTGAACCTCAGACTAATGGGTTCGTAATTCAAGCCAAGCGTGAGTTGTAGCATTCTCTACTACTATATTTTTGCCGCTCTCGTTGCTCTCCAGAAGTGTCCCGCTGTCACATTTGTCGTTATCTCGTGTGAATGACGTTGTCCGATCATTGGCGCCATGTGTGCAACAGTGATAGATATGCCCTTCTGTGCGATAAGGGCATGGTTCGGAAGACAAGGGCGTCCTTGACATGCTAGATTGCATGTGAAGTAACTTCGAACTAACGATAAGTCTAGCGTTTTCAGCGCACGAGACAAAACCGCAGGCTGACAAGAGCATTCCAGTAACAGAGCAGATCCAACAGACGTTCAAGGTGCTCCATTTGTACTTTGCAGGCGCTTTATCTCGCTTTGATATAGCTGGCTTTGACGAAGGGAGGCAACCGTTGCTGTTTAGGCGCTTCGTGCAGCAGTAACAGATCGCGAAAAAGCGCTTCTAGCGACGTGTGGAGCGAATTCGAAGTTTGTCGACGCCAACTTCGACCATCTGATTTCGCTGATCCACAAATTTGGCTCAGGTCGGTTTAGCGTAGCGGTTCATTGGACTACATTTCGTGTTATTCGAATCATTTAGCAGTGTCTCCCGATCTTTTATTCAAGTTTTTGATGAACAGTTCGTGACACTCCCTTCGGACCCGGTTATAAAGAGCTTGACCCTTATACTACGCTACCTCCCTCCCCGCCATAGGAACATCGAGTGGTGCGACGCCTAAGACCTTACAAGTATAGGTCGCATTGACATGATGCGTTGCGACCGCTGGAACAGAATTGGTGGACATTTGTCATTCGCTCCATTGTCATGTTCACCATGCGAGAATTTCATTCATTGAATTTCTAGGCGACTTCGACTTAACGGAATGTGGAAACGTTGATTAAGTGCTGAAGAAACCGAAGACGCAAGGAAATTTTACGATTTGTGTCCAGACTCTCGCTATTTTAGTCTTTCCTCTAGCTTAAAAGGTCGATATGCCCTTTCCGGATCTATCCTAGTCGGGGGGGGGGGGCACCTATCTCAAAAGTATGTAAAGAATCGACTTGAGAGTTACCGAGCGACTCCTGGAGAACACGATAGAACCTAAAAGAAAAGAAAAAACGAACGAACAAATCAAATCAAATCAAATCGCCGCGGTTTTAAACCGTCTCGGCGGGCAAAGAGCGACGCAATGGAGGCATACCGTGTGCTGACCGCCGCCTGACATGTTGTAACCAGAATCTATCATGGCGAGGAGGGCGCATAAAACCGCATCCCGCGTGTTGTCCGCCGCCTGACATGTTGTAACCAGAATCTAACATGGTGAGGAGGGCACATAACTTCGCCTCCTTACAACAGCGGCGAAAACAAATGTATTTTTTTCGGGAATTTTCTAAATTTATGTCCTATCGTGTTCTCCTGGAGCCGCTCGGTAAGTCTCAAGTCGATTTGTTAATACTCTTTAGATATGTGCCTCCCCCCACCCGACTAGGATAGATCCCCTTTTCCTTACCCTTGATTGTTCTGCCCTCGGCTGGTAACTTTCGCTGATGGGAACTTCTAAGTTCCTCATTCATGCTTGTTGAGTTGATGATCATGCAGTGTCGCTGTTTTTGATGGGGTTCTCTTCCGAACCTTGAATCGGCCTCTCTGGTGCCTAGCCGCGTGGTAGCGTGGTAGGTAAGCCCCTCGACTGTCGAGTATATTCGAATCGAGTTCTTTGTTCGGGTCTGCCTTCACCATCCAAGCCTTCCATCCCTCTGGAGTTGCTAAATTGGTGCCAGACTTCTCTGGGAGGGACAAAACACTGACCTACTCATCAACTGGCCACTGGAAGTCACTGTATGGTCAAGTGCGCATTCAAATCGCCTCCACGATATCCGATAGGAGTAGAATGCGAGGCATATCCTAAAATGGATTGAAAACGCCGTTGTTAAACTCATACCTAGGGAGCGGATCAAAGAACAAAGGAAGAATCTGTCCATTTGTCTGATTCGACATGGTTTCTGCTTCCGTGGAATACCATAAAGGCAATATGAGCGTTTTTGGTTTATATTATACAATGCCTTGCGGTGAAAAGGGCGTTGTTTTGTCCTTCCAAAAGAAGACTGGTGCCAATTCGGCGCGTGCGAAAGGATTGAAGGCTTGGTTGGCCTATGCGAATCCCGAACTCGGATTGGTTTCCACATAAGAATCGTCTTTGTTTTCTTTTGTGAAGTTTCACGTTACTCTGACGTTTAAGCTCCGTTATCTACAGTTCTGGGAGTAAATTCTGTACATTACGCGCAAAACACGGCTCTACGTAGAGGTCCATCCAAAAAGAGTTCTTTATCAGGTGTTTGAGGGCTATGTCTACGAATGTAGTTGTACAGTTTTTATCCCTTTACTTAAAAAAAATTGTAATTTTCTGTACACATTTTGATTTTTAGTTACTGATACGTCATCGAAGGCGCCCTCGGGTGCGCCCACATCAACAGCTCCCGTTGGTATGCCGAAAGCAGTGTCACCAGTGCAAGCTGCGGCTATCAAGCACGCTACCAGCCAGTCGAGTATTTCAAGCTCGCTCGGAGCGGACTCTGGCGTCAATCTCAGTCCTACTCATAAGGGTAAGCAGTGTGAATTTCGACTTTACGAGCATTGAAGCGTAAGTAAATTGCTCGGGTTTTCATGAAATTTGTGTGTTTAGGTAAAAAATGAAAATTTTTTTATCAAAAAATCTTTTTGCTTCATTTTTAAGTGCAGAAAGCAACAGTTTTTTCGATCTGTCTTAAGGTGGGATTGCGACGTGCGTTGTCTAGATCGCAATTTTCAAATGCGCTGACCAATCAACGTCAAAAAGAGTCGCAGGAAACAAGGCTGATCAAGTAGATAACATAGAGCGATTTCCTGCATAAATGCATTGTGAAATCGCTTAACTCTTTCAAAACTGGTAGTATAAACCTTGCTTAGTTTTATCCGGAAGACGCCCGTTTCGCAGTTGTTGAGTTTGCTTTGAAAATTGTCCAATTTAGTGTGAAAATAATATATACCATTTTTATTTGAGCACAAACACTTTCCAGAAAAATTAACGTATCTAAAGTTAAAGTAGAGACTTTGTAGCAGTTGCAAAGCAAACTTTTGGTTTGAGAAAATTCATACGAAAATGCGCCGTAGGAAGAAATGGGAACACTTCTTAAATGGGCATGAAACTCCTACGACTTTGCCCAAAGCAGTGTCTTTGGTGCATTTGAATGTGGTCGCACATTGTTCGTGCGAAGTGGTTTCTGTTGTGAATTTTCACGCGAAGAGGTTCTGCCGTGCACTCAACCAACATGTTTGTTGCTTTGTTTGGTTGATTGTGTAACTGCTATTTATCTGAAGTTTTTAGATTTACACGCATGTAAACAGCATTAATACTATCATTCCAGTAGACAGTGCTATGTATAGAATCGCTACTTCTCTATATTACACACTAACAAATTTATGGATCATTAGTACGTCAGAATAAACCTAAAAATGTTAGAGGATGTCTATAGCCTAAGTAGACATTGTCTTACCATGTTAAAGCTATCTTTTTAAAAGAAAGTCTTTATTAAAATGCACTTTTGTAGAGTATTTTAAGAAATAATAACTGCGTTTTGAGTGATTCACTTTGAACTACCATAACTTTCTCAAACCTTATCGGGTTTAGTCGAAATAAGCACCGTTCGAATCACCGCACCTAACGGGCCACTGGTCCATTTATTCCATCAACGAAAAAATTATGTGGTCGAGAGTCGAAAAAAATCCGTGAAAGCTGTTTTGGTTTGGTCCTGATTGGTGAAGCTTTTACCAGCGAGGAAATTCTGAAAGTGCTTGAAAAGGTGGTAGCGGTTGGTGAGAGGTCTGGAGAATATGGCGCCTGAGGCAGAACTTAAACCCTTAATTCGTTCGATTTTAGTGATTTGTGAAATGTATGAAAGGGCGTCATCGTGCAAAGGAATCGGGTCTCTTCTGTCGACCATGCTGGCTGAAGTTGACGCAGTTTTCGGTGCATTTCGTCGATTTCCCTACAGCTGCTGCGATCGTTTGGTCCGGTGCCAAAAAGTTGTAATTGATCGCCGACCACCACATAGTGACCTCTACTTTTTTGATGGTTTGCCTTTAGGAAATGCCTAGGGGGTTCGCGGCCGCGGGACAGGAGGTACATCCGCCCCTGCTGGTGGGCGTGGCGTCAAGAGGTACAGCCGCTGTTCTGCGGACGGGAAACTTTTGTTTTGCGTGTCAGAGGTTTCGTAAGGTAGCCGTTAGACCCTCTGGGAAGCCTGGAGGTTGGGGTGGGTGAGCAAAGGGGATGAGAGGATGATCGCACGCCCCCCAGCAGGGGGGGGGGGGGGGGGCGTATCTCCTGACCGTCCCCGGGGGTTCGCCGCCGTCCAACCACTGTCCGGAACGTTTCCTGTTATCATACGGAATCCACTTTTCATCACAAGTGATGATTCTATCCAAAAACGGTGTGTAAAAGGGAAAGAACAAATCTCGAAACGGGACAATTTCTGCTGCTCACTGAATTCGTGGAGCACTTATTTTTCGAGTTTTTTCACCTTCCCAATGGGTTTCAAAGCATCCCAACAGAAGCTTTACTGACGTCCAGCTCTTCCGCGATCCCGTGATCTGTTTGAGATGGTTCAGCTTCCACCAATTCCTTAACCATCAGCCAGGATTGCTCTAGGTCGACCGCTACGGGGGTCATCTTCGAGGGTGTGATCTTTGGTCTGAAATTCATTGAACCACGGGCGCACAGTGCATTCTCCAACACTATTAGGCCTTTCAATAACAGAAATATAAAACAGCATTGAAACAAAATAAATAAAAAATAATAATAGATTATTAAGTCAGATAGAGCGAAAAATATACAGAAAGGAGCATTAATACCCAGTGCAAGCTTGCAAGCTAAATTTTATTACTTAATAATAGACGTGTTATGTATGTGAGTTTTGGAAAGCGTCAGCGATTGCCATTGGGCGATGAGACCGGCGGGTACAGTGCACCGCGAGACCTCCGGATACGAGGTGCCACGGCCTCGCCTCATTGAAAAACGACAGACGAATGAAAAATACTAACACAAAATGCTGAAAACTTTCCGAAAATCCTAATATTTGAGAACAACTGATCAGAATTTTGTGTTTATTCAAAGAATGTAGTTATTTTTTGTTGAGACACTCTGCAAAGGTGGGTTTTAAAAAGACTTTCCTTAAAAGGATAGCTTCAACTAGGTAAGACAAGGTATAGACACGTCCTGCTTGCTTTGCAAGATGATTTTACTTCTAAAGATGTCTGCTTTCAAACTAAACTGTCCTGGATGCTCTACATTGCACATTGCGTTGCATGTGTTTCCATTATGTTTAAAAATTTGTGCATAAGTGTACCTCCCCCTCCTATTGGGATTGCACCTGGAAGTGAATGTATGTGGCGCTTGTTTCAGACGAGAAGAAGCCTGTATCTGAGAGCAAGCCGAAGCCGGCGGCGAAGGTCGTTAGCGGCGGCATTCAGATGCAGTCGGACGCGCTCACGTCAGAACAGCTGGAGGCGCTGCAGCGTTCGCTGGCTGAGCAGCTGGCCGCGTTCGGCATCGACGCGTCCGTGCTGTCGGGTGTGACCGGCGGCGACATGCCGGTACGTCGTCCTCGTAAGCCGGACGGCGCCAGGAGAGGAGGTGCAGCAGTGAGGAACGAGAGAACCGCCCCTCTTCGTCCTCAGCTCTCAATTCTGTAGGCACTGATTGTTCCACCAATGAATGATATATCCTTGCTCACTTGCTAGACTTCGATTTCTTCCCCGCTGTTGTTTTCCTACTTCGGAGCGTTCTATTCGCGCTCTTGTTCTTCTAGAGCAATAGACTTATCTTCACGTTTTCATCAAATATCTATTATATATATCGATGAGAGTGGCCTTACTATGCTGACGAGGTGATAAAACCTCGCGACAAGTTGTGATCAATTGTAGAATGTGTTCTCGCTACCAGTCGAATCGGTGCCTTTTCCTCTCGTGGGACTTCCCGTACGCGATTGTTCAGCTGTTTCGTTTCTTCTTCTTCTTCCTCCTCCTCCTCGTTCTGTTCCGTCTACCCCTTTCCCTTTTCTCCCCTCCTTCCGTTCCTTCTCTCGTATTCATTTCCGCGCTGCACGTATTGTGATTAAGACGCGTTGCTGATCGTCTCGCTGCGCATTGTCGGCTGTAATACTTGTGATTCACCATTACTGCATTAGCCTACACTATCCAAAAATTCGAATATATATGTATGCACTAAACCAAATATTTATTGTTCGAGTGGGATAAATAATTTATTGCAACTGCGCACGAGGTTGTTCTGTCGCTAGGGTTATGCCTTACTTCGGGTTTGTTTTTGAGTGGTGGTTGTTATGAATTCACATTTTCGCGGATGATTTTTGATAATGTGGATGATGGGCTAGTGATAGCGCAGTCGGAGGGGACAGTGCTTGTCGCGTGCACCCCCTATCGAGGGTCCTGGTTCGGGTTCCGTCCCATGTTAACCAAGCCCTTCATCTCTACGGGGTCGGTGAACTAATAGTACCAGACCTGTACGGGGGAAGGTAGAACTAAACTTGGCCCTTAGCTGGTCACCGCGAGTCATTGTGTAGGCCAGATAGGCATTCAAATTGCCTTCACGACTTCTCATAGAGATAGAAGGCGTGGCGCATCCCACGAGGAATGACTAACGCTGTCCTTTATGCTTCGCCCGACACGGAAGATGTATCCTTATGTAGTAATGGTATCGTTTTCTCCTGAATGGAAGGTGGTTGAGGTTAGCTCACGGCGCTAGCTCTACTGATACCCTTTATGGAACACGCCACGCGTTCTACTTCTTTGGGATATTGTGGAGGCAATTTGAGTGCGTTGTTGGAATGTAGAATGACTTGTGAACAGCCAGCCGATGGTCAAGTCAGCGTTGTTTCATCCTCAGAGAACCCACTTCACTTAGAAAGATGGAAGCCTTAGCTGGCCTGGGCGGGATTCGAACCAAGAACTCTCCACCCGGGGTGCACGCTACACCTGGCGCCTCTTCCGACATCACCAACCAAGCTCCATTAGTGATAAAGTAAAACGAATGAAAGAGAACACTTTCAAAAAAGAAACTTACGACTTTCAAACTAAGCTATGCACTCTCTAAAAAATCAAAATAAATATTCGGCTAGGAAAGTGTGCTAAGAGTTTTATTTCGAAAATTTTTTCATTTTTGTTTATATATTCGCGGCGTGGGGGCGTTGCCGCGCATTAGACTCATATATGCGTGGCGCGTGTAGCGCAGTCGGAGGAGGCGCGACTGTCGCGTGCACCCGATACCAGGTGTCTGGTTCGGATTACCCGCCCAGGCCAACCAAGCCTTCCATCCCTCCGGGGTCGGGGAATTGGTACCAGACTTGTCTGGGAAGGATAGAGCGCTGACTTGTTCATCGGCTGGCCACCGCAAGTCATTGTATGGCCAAATACGCATTCATGTCGCCTCCACGACATCCCGTAGAAGTAGAATGCGTGGCGCATCCCAAAAGAGATTGAGTAACGCCGTCCTTTATCCTTTATCCTGTCACTCATATGTTATATAAAATAAATTAACCTCTATACCAAATCAAAGGTGAAGGCGTTTGGACTAACAGGTTTCGTGTTCAGTGAAGTTGGTTCTATAACCGTCCAAGCTCGGCTTTCAATAAATCTTGGCATAACGTAGTCAATCTATTGATGAGATTGTTCAGCTTTTGACCAAGATTGTCATCAACTTTATTACGGCTGACGTTTCGGCGTCGTCGCCTTCCTCAGAGCCTGGAAAAGTCGGAAGAAAGGAAGTCGTAAGAAATGGTGTTTGGGGGAACTGTTCCACAAGTGCCTCCGACTTTTCCAGGCTCTGAGGAAGACGACGACGCCGAAACGTTAGCCGTAATAAAGTTGATGACAATCTTGGTCAACAGCTGAACAATCTCATCTATAGGTTCTACAACCGTTTAGGAATAAGATACCGCCTCTTCCTTTCACTTCCCGTCCGCATCCGCGTTTGCTCTAAAGGTATTTTCAGAGATGACAAGACAACGACAATCATATACCAGAGATGATGAGGCGATGATGTGGATGTACCTTTATGAGTGAGTTCCAACAAATCTTTACACTGGTGTTGTTCATGCGACACAGAGGATTTTATTAACTCCCATGTAAGAGTCTGTTCATACTTCGCGACAGCAGCGACAGGGCCTGTTCGTACTTTGAGCGAAAGAGCGACAAGAGCGACTGGGGCGACGGATGTAGTGTGGTGTATATAAATAATTACGTATTCCACACTACATTCGTCACGGAAGGAGTGTGGAGTACGTAATTATTTGCGTACACCACACAACGCCGCCCCAGTCGCTCTTGTCGCTCGAAGTACGAACAACCCTGTCGCTGCTGTCGCGAAGTATGAACAGGCCCACAAGAGCGACTAGAGCGATAAAAGCGACGAGTCGTGAGGTATGAACAGGCCGTAATGTAGATATGTTTTTCTAAAGAACGAAAATATGCCAGAAAGATGAAAGAGATCGTTTCCACTCGCGACCAAATTGCCAAATGTAGCGACGAGGTGTCCTCGAAAAAGGTAGCCATTATTCGGCACCGGTGGCTGCTGCGCTGCGACCGCGCCGCGCTACAACTCAGCTGCTTCGAGCGCGCGATCCACTGACACACCAAAACTCTGACCCGCGAGCTGAGTGTTGCACTATTCTACATTGATAGATACTGTGCAGGAATGCATGGATTGCAGATATATTACGCAGTTCCACCAAACGCTGTCAGAATTATGGCTACTGCCTTTCCTACTGACCGAAGGGAACGTCGAAAACTAGGTGTGAAATGACAGTCCAGCAGAGCTCCAACTATGGTGGGAAGTATATTGTGTTGAGGAAATATTTGCAGTAGAATTAAGGTAATAAGGGAATCTGGGTCTATCAGCCGATCACCTTCTTGAAACGTTCTACCGAGTTTGCTCGTACGTGTTAAACATGGGCAACGTCAGCGGATAAGACACGAGCCAGAGTGTGAACACCTATATTTCTACTAATGAGGGAAGCGTAGATCAGGTAATAGTGATATTTGGAGGCGAGATGTGTAGTTCGAATTTCCAAAGGGACGACAATATGCCAAAAATCCCTAGAATAAAAGCCGCGTGTACCGAAGTGGAAGGAAGTGCCGGCTATCGCATGTATTATATCCCAGTTTGATTCTAAATTTGGGACTCACCCAGGCAAGCTTGGCCGTTCATCGCTCCTGAGACGGTGCCTTGCTACCAAACTGGTCGCGGAAAAATAAAACACTCTTCAGTCGGCTGACTACCGCATATATGGGATGAATACCCATCAGAATTGGCTTGATAATAGCCCACGAAAGTAAAATTCGTAACTACCTTGGCCAATCTTAGTTTCAGATAAGGAATATAGATCTACTGTGGCCGAGCTGCATTCACTGATAAGCATTTCTCAATGTTCCTTGGCCACCTGTTATTCTTTCCTTGTAAGACCGCTAGATTATAACGGAAATCAACTGTTGTTATTGAGTCGAGTTATTGCCATTGTGGCAGATAGTACGCTCTGGAGCGGAGCTGCTGTTCGCATGGAGTTTGCAGTGCGGCGAACACGACGCCGCAATGCGACGCACGCGACGCCGCGGCGCGGCAGCCGACGGTGCTGAATAATGGCGACCCTCGAAAAATTGCACGGGTTTGCCCATAGTATTCAGGCGATCGTTGCGGGACCATGCGACAGCCTATCTATGTTCTTCAAATGCCTCCGGATTGTCTACTGGAGAGCATAATAAGCGGGGGGGATAAAAAAAGAGCATAAAACGTGGAGGAAGCTTGAAAACTGGCAGAAGAGAAGAAGGGGCATATATGTATTTCCATACATGAACTACAGTCGAAGTACACATGCGAGCACGTAGAAACGTAAGGTAATCAGTTTCGATTAGCCCAGCTAGATGCAGGTACTAATTACAATTTTGACTGCTCGACTGTTTAATTCTTGGCGGACAACTCATCGCTACCTTTGGCTATTTGGTCGCGAGTGCTCTTTCCTAGTGATGTAGTTTAGTTTTTTTTTGCGTCTGCTCTTCCGTAGGGCCAAGCGCTTTCCAGTTGTTCTCTTCCTGATTGGTTTGGGTACTACAAGAGAATGTTTCATGCTCATCTGAGAATCAGGTACTTCATTATACTTTAGGAAGCTGAGGATCGCCCATCCTCCCGCAAGTGAAGCGAAAGGTCTTAAAATATGGGAAGAGTACATCGTAGATTGCAATGTGGAGCGAACTGCGGACAGTTTAAGTACTCGGTAAGTCCTCCCGAAGCTTCTAAGAGAAAAGTGGAACGAGGTGACATTCAATGGTCTTTGCAAGGTGCAAAGGCAATCGCGTTGGCTTCTCCGTTAATTCTAAATACTTTAGAGAGTGGATAATATCTTGTTTTATGATCCAGATTCAGATTTCGACGGCATATGGTCAATAATCTGCATAGAGCGCCCTTGGAGTGCAATGTAATGATGTATCTTTTTCGGCGACTAAGGCTGAAGCTGAATGAGGACGCCAAAAGAGCGTGAGTACTATGACCACTATGTGAAAGGACTGATAACGCATACAAAGGGGTAAACGAAATGAGTAAGTCGGCCTTCGCCGCTCATTGTACGGGACCCCGTGAGGGCAATCTTAATGCGTATTTGGCTCGGCCAATGAAAGGCGAGCGACTGGAAGGTTGAGATGCCTTCTTTAAAACGTATGAAGGGAAATCCTTTAGTTGCTTTCTTGAACGGCGGCAATTAATTGCACAGCGAGAATCTCCATCCTTTAAATAATGGAAAAGTATGTTCTATTTTTTTCAAATTTTTGAACCTACCAAGTTAGGGGTCCCGAATTTTTTACTTTGGAATCGCACAGGCACACAAGGAAGGCACTATCGAATTGGCATAAAAAGAAAAAAATGCTGCGGAGTCCGGCAATCATACACCTGATTCTGTGCTGTCATCATATGTTATCTATTCTATTTATATTAATATTTTTATCTATTATATTTTTATATATTACAAATATTTTGTCAGCATTTTTGTACTGTTTCGGCATATTCGATGTTTTCAAGGTATTGCCTTGTGTGGCTGAGCGACGCTAACTAGTAGGTTCGAGGAGATTTGAAAATGAGGCTGACCTTTCTACTAGGAATGCTCATGGTGGTATTCGCTTAAGCCGTTCAGTCACACGCCTGAGGCCTCCTCTAGTCAAATGGTCGCTGTACGAGGATCTTCAGCGTCCAAATCACGAGCTGTGATGAGAACACTTGTACTAGGTAGTACTTGAACCCGCGTTCCGATCTAGAATGGTTGCCACTGTATCAATAGGACCCATTCGCATAAACTGACCGCTTTATCCTTCCCCGACAAGTCTAGTATCAATTCACCGACCACGGGGGATGGAAGGTTTGGTTGATTGACCTGGGAGGGGGAATCCAAACAAAGAACCTGGTATAGGTGCACGCGACAGCAGGCACGTCCTCCGACTGCGCTATATGTGCCCGCTCATGATATAGCGATGTTAAATTAAACATCGCTGGTTCAGTAACGGCGAAGATTAGGCCAGTAAGGTACGGTACTTGCAGTTTGAGTCCCTCCCAGTTCGATTTCCTTACGCCACGATTCATTCCTTTATTTGAAAGCACTTGATCGATTGCAGACTCGAGCTGAAATTTTCTATAGAGATTACTCGGAATAAAGACGGAATAGTCTCCACGTTCAAGAAGGTTCCCAGACAGTGTCTAGCAAATGCTGATCGCCTCCAAGGTAAAATTAATAATTTTCTATCCCACTTTGTCTCATGAAGAGGAAATAGTCTTAGGTACAGTTGAACACGAAGCTTTTTAGCAGGTGTATCGGCGCCAAACCAGACCTCATCAGAAAACCGTGTTGAATCGTCAGGTGATGAAGGTTCTGTGACTCCTCCGCCACTGAAGCGCTCATCGCTGGATTTCACTCGTGAGCCGATTCTTCGTGGCGTTGACTTCACAAAAAACTTTCTATTGGATGCTCTGCAAAGTGAATCTTTAGGTGTTCAAGTGACTTTCTTTGTTCTCCGCGATCGCCAAACGTGGGTTGAGGGCTTCGACCCCGACTCCGAAAATGTATAGCCGTGGACTGTTTAATTACCTCTCGCATTCTAACTTGGGTAGGTGCTGTCCCATACCCCTGCTCTACCCTGTGCGGCTTCCTCTGGTCCTTCAGTGGACTGTGGTGAGGATCTGAAGAAGGCGATCCAGCCGAAACCTTAGCCACCAATAAAGCCGTTTACCAACCTCGTGAAGAGCTTAGCAACTCTACAGACAGGTTTAATTACTTTTCGACCCATTGAGAGAAGGTCTCGCGTATGTTGAAGCTAGGTCCTCAAAACGGTTGACCTGAGGCTTGTCCACCGTCCACCGCATTCGTGCGATTTCCCCTCTGAAGAGTCTAATTTGCAGACAAATTCGTAAAGTAGATCGATGTTGTTCGGTCAGTCGATATTGTTAGCTTGGTGTAAATGGTAAATGGGTTAAATTCAGAGTTTTGTTTATGGCCCCCCTCAGTTAACCGTAGTAAGGTGAACAAAATAGCTTTCTAATGAGTGAAAGTCACATTGATCTGTTTGGGTACTACAAATGTAACCAATTAGGTTTGTGATCCATTCTGAGAAGTAGGTAGTGTGTTCTTCAGGGCAAATGGAGGAGATCAAGGTGGAAAGCCGATTTCGAGCACGATATCAACGCCAGGTCAGTTCCCTCTCGTTACATCCTATACAGCAATTACTGTAGTTTTCGCATCTATTGGAGACTGTGGAAGACTAGAATGAAAAAGATTAGAGGGGGAGGCTGGTGTCAGTAAACGCCTTGCAATTCGCCGCACATTTTAAGACTGGCATTGTTAAGTCATTATACAGGGTGCGCCTTAATTATGCGCCTCAAATAATTGAAGTGCACACTGACAAAAACAATTCAAAACGGAGGAAAACACTTTGCAATTTTTATTAGCGTCCTTTACAATCAAAAATTACAATCTTCATTCAAAGTGCCCTCCTCTTACGCGTACGCAGCTTCTCGAACGAGCCACGGAGGCGTCGCAAGTGGCACGCAGATAGTCTTCCACGCTTTCGCGAATGCAGCCTTGAAGGAATCCAAGTTGTTGTATCTCGTAGCTAAGATCCTGCGCTCTAAAACTGATCAGACCGAAAAGTGAGGTGGGTTAAGATCTGGTGAATTTGATGACCATATTCGAAAGTGACAAAATCTTTAAGCTCGAACAGACACCACTGTCGGTGCACGACACTCGACTTGTGTACAGGAGCCGAGTCTTGCCCAAAGCACCATGGCTTGTCTCCAAAGTGAGAAATGGACCATGGTTTCAAAACTTTCTCCAGGACCGATTTCAAGTAGATTTCTTTATCGATCTTCACCCCAGCATCGAGGAACACCAGTGCTGTCTTCCCATCTGAGGTTACCACACCCTAAGCCATAACAGAGCTCGGAATTGCAGTTTTCCCCGCGACTTTTCCTATAGAAATGACCTGCTTCTTATCTGGCTGCATACGCCCAAGAGAAGGGCACCCTGAATGAAGATTGTAATTTTTGATTGTTAAGGGCCTTCATAAAGACTGCAAAGTGTTTTTCCCCGTATTGAATTCTTTGTGTTACAATGGCGCTTCGATTATTTGAGGCCCATAATTAATGCGCACCCTGTACATCGCCGATACCAGGCCAGCTAAAGATGCGAACCAGATTAGCTAATAGTGTTCTGTATGTGGGCACATGGCAGCGCACTCGGAGGAGGTGCCAACTGTCGCGTGCAGTTCAACTCAATGTTCTTGGTTTTGCTCTCCCGCCGATCCAACCAAGCCTTCCATCACTTCGACGAGTTCGTGGCAGACTTTCTTGGGAAGGATGCAAGTCAAAGTTGTCCATCCGCTGGCCACTGCGAGTGATTGCATACGCATTCAGATTGCCTCTGTGATATCTCGTTGAAGTAGAATGCGTGGCGCACATTAAAGGCCGTTGTCGCGTATGCGACGCGAGGATACGCTCCCTAGGTCCCACCGCGATCTACCGTACCCGCGGTGAGCTCAGGCAAAGGCGCCCCAATCGGCCTGCTGCTGTGGCGGCGTTATTGATTGGCCCGGCACGGGTATAAAAGGCGCGCACCGGCGCCGGCTAGACTTATTCGCCTCCCTCCGGAGCCGCCGGAAGGCCGCGCCCAGCAGCCTCTCTCGAGGCCAGCCAAGTCACCGCGGGGCCTTGTCGCCTCCATTCCGTCCGCCATCGGGGGAGCCGCACGTGAGGAGGGTGGCGAGCCGGACGTGAGAGTCCCCCTGGTCAACTGGCTCGTCACTCCGATGCACTACTGAGGCGCCCTGCTTCTATTGTTTTCTGTGTTCGACTATGGGATATTCTATCGACGACATTGTGGCACGTATCATGCGATAAATCTATATATGTATATATACTTCGGTGGACGACAACGCTAGGAGGTTGGTGAGTTCCTTATCCTTCCGGGGTCGTCTGATGCGGACTGTCGCCAGGGAGCGACTAAGGGGTGATGCAGGGACGGCCTCCGGCCATTTCAGTTAATGCATCCTCCCGGACGCTCGTTGCGCCTCAGCCGCGTCCGACTAGCGCCCGTCCGCAATATAGGGGGAACGCGGGACGCGGCTGGTGCGCGACGAGCGTCTGAGCTAACCCCAGTCCAGTTGATGTGTGTATCGCTAATGTTCGTTGCGTCAGGTTGACTCCCCCCCCCCGGGGACCCGACTGCCGGGTCCCCACGTGGGGACTCCTCGCGGGTCCTCACGCGGGGACTCCTAGCGGGTCCTCGCGTGGGGACTCCTCGCGGGTCCTCGCGTGGGGACTCCAGTCGGGTTCCCGTCGTACCCCCGCAGGGACAGGCATACCCTAAAGGTAGGCATGGACCCTGAGTCCCCCCCCCCCCCCTGGGACGCGGTGCACCTTGGCGACCTCGGGTGCCCCATGGGGCGGTCATGGAAACCGGGAGCGAGGAGGCTTCTTCGCGAACGGGGGCCATCGATACGCAACAGCCGTCCTATACCATTGCTATTGACTTGCGGTTGTTGCTATAGGGTTATATGGTTTCACGGGCGCGTGTAACGCAGTCGAAGGAGGCGCCGACCGTCGCGTGCACCCGACACCAGGTTCCTGGTTCGGATTTCGCGCCCATACCAACTAAGCCTTCCATCCCTCCGGGGTGAATTGGTACCAGACGTGTCTGAGAAGGATAAAGCGCTGACTTGTTCATCGGCTGGCCATCGCAAGTCATTGGATGGCCAAATACGCATTCAAATCGCCTCTACGACATCCCGTAGAAGTAGAATGCGCAGGCGCATCCCAAAAGGGATTGAGTAACGCCGTCTTTATCCTTTATCCTTTATGGCTTCGCAACGACGTTACGTTGCAACCAAAAATAGCGCGTCAGGTGATATTCGAATCCGCGCCTCATGTTGATATTCTGAATAAAAGGCGTTGCTAAATAAAAGTGTCCACCTAAAGACTTCGTCTGGCAAAAAAAAAATAATGCTAACAGCAACCACCTACAATACCGAGGTGTCAAGAAGAGAGAAGTAGGGAGCTGCTTGGCGAAGTCAGTATTATATGTCTTCGAGACATCCGAGGAATGAATGCTTAAGCAGGACGTGATTCGAACATAAAATCGGTACATGGTGCGCGTTAGATCGGTGCTGATTGCCGTTTGCTGTTTTATTCATTACCATACCTACTAAATCGTCCGACCGCCTTCCTCAAAGCTACCTCTTAGGTTCCTGAAAGCATGCGTGACATAAGTCTCTGACAGAATAAGGGACCTTAACTATCTGACTGGTTTTTAGTGTTCTTGTTCTGAAGGAGTTGTGTCATTGTGTCGTTCAGTCAAAAAAAAGCACCATTGTGTGCCGTGATGCAACCCATTTTACTGTGCTGAAAAACTGCATCTGATTGACTTGAAGTGCCACGATAAGCGAACGCTTGGCTCAAGTACTGTGATAATCGGGTCATTATGTCAGTGTGTCTGTACAGAGTTCAAGATCCGAACGTTGCAGTCGTTTTCTTGCCCATTTTGGATGGGTACATTCTATTACTGGTCATTCGGTAAAGAGATGGGACGGATCGGTCATTCGAATGTGTTCGGGGTCATTTAATTCGACGTCGTAACAAGCTAGAGGAGGGCGCGTGGAGCGCAGTCGGAGGAGCTGCCGGCTGTCGCGTTCAGCCGAAACCAGGTTCCTGGTTCGGATTTCCCGCCCAGGCCAACCAAGCCTTCCATCCCTCCGGGGTCGGTGAATTGGTACCAGACTTGTCTGGGAAGGATAGAGCGCTGACTTGTTCGTCGGCTGGCAGTCGAATGCGTATTTGGCCATACAATGACCGCAAGTCATTGTATGGCCAAATACGCATTCGACTTGCCTCCACGACATCCCGTAGAAGTAGAATGCGTGGCGCATCCCAAACGGGATTGAATAACGCCGTTCTTTATTCTTTATACTTATGGAGACACGATAGGTGCATGTGGGGTCCCTGGAATGGCCTCTACAATCCTCATTTCATTTCATCACAGTGTTACCCCTCCAATTAGGAATACGTTGCAGTTTCTGTTTAAAGCTTGCTGCTTATGGCGAAACGCTTAAAAGTTGCTCACAACCCATTTTTGTTTTAGAAAAATGCAAATACACCGTTCCCCTTCTAGGCATCGAACGACGATTCGATTGTGGTAGACTCGTCAAGCACTCAACGATCGGCCGAACCTCAACCTGAGCCGAACGCCTGTGAAGGTAGTCAGGCTCTGCATGGGAGTTGACGTTTCCTAGTGTCTTTAATCATTCGCAAAACCAGATCAGATTTCGGCCCAAGAGGAGCAGATTGTGGAAAGTGCGCGTTTGACTGAAAGCGCCAGTCTGTTTGCGAGCCCTCCAGATGTCAACTTCGAGAACGGTAACATTATTTATCCAAATGTTCTTTTTAATGGGGGAGAATAATTGTTGTTAATTTAGTTTCCACCTCACATCCTGCTCCAGATCCGCAGGAAAGTCATCGGTAAGTTTACTCAACAGGATCACTGAGCGATATGGATATTGCTGCATGTTTTTATAGAGAGATGGAAGGATTAACTCTATCCTCTACTTCTGACACTTGTCAAAGAGCGTTTGACCGGCTGTACACGCTCTACACCCATGAACCCTGCTCCGACGTGCCTGTTGTGAGTTAGGTCGCTTTTTTATTCATTGATTCTGCTACCTTTCAAGTTCTTCAGGGTAGGAGCGGAAAATGTTGTTGTCTACAAGTTGTTATATGGATGTTTAGTTGCGATCAAAACTCTTGCGCCAGGCGGGACTCTTGTATCTTCTATACCAGCCGCTCTAGGCTTAAGCAAAGTTAAAAATCATTTCTTCGAGTGCCTTCAGCTTGACCGGTTTCATGCTGATATCAGCGGCCGGCTCATCCCGATAACGGGTGAGTGCTGATAGGTGAGTACTTGCTAGGAAGATATCGTGGATGTTCTGTTCGGTCAAATAGCGCCGGTGGTGTAAGGCGAACATCGCTGCCCGGAAAGCAGAAGATGCGGGTTCGAGTCCCGCCTGGCGCAAGAGTTTTGATCGCAACTAAACATCCATATAACAACTTGTATCTTCTATACCAGCCGCTCTAGGCTTAAGCAAAGTTAAAAATCGTTGTTGTCTACGACCTTCTGTTTGTTAGTAGTTGCTTCGAATTGTGATGCTCATCTATGAAACTTTGCTTCTAACTCTCAACCCTTATGAAATGAAGGATTCGGGCTACTGCTAACGTGCCTTGAAGATTATCTCGTTCATTCCTTGCCTGATAAGACCAATCCTTGAAAGTTACAACATTCGGTCCAGATGTGATGGTTCTTCATACCAATAGTCGCAGAACGCCCACAATTCTGCTTTCAGGAGAGTTGGCGCGATTCCGAAGAGGTTCATATTCTGAGAACAGAGTTGGAATCGCGTATATCCAGCATGCTCGAAGACCTCGGGATTGATGGCGAATGCGCTGAGAGTATAATGGAAATAACGTTCAAGAATGAGAAGAAAATCATGGGAAGAAGTACATGTGCGGTAAGTTTTTTGTTCCTTTCAAATGCTTACGTTGATGGTTCAGATGGATTTCTGTTCAAAAAATAATTAAAATGTAACTGTATTGTCCGTGCACGGAGCTTTAAAAACAATTCTAGGCTTAGAACGGTTGATTGCAGCACGCACCGATTAGGATTACGAAACTAAGAAGGATGTGAAAAGCCTTAAAAGTCAACAGAACTGAAATTTACATTACTTCTAAAGCGCTAGGCATTAATTAACATCAACGAGAATGTACTGATAAATCTCACCAGAAACACAGGGTGTCTCAAAAAAAATGTATACGCTATTTGAGAGGTGATAACTTTTTGCTCACAGTAAAGACACTGATGAAGTTAGAGGCTCATAAAAAAGCTTAATAAAACAGAAATTTTCTGACAAATGAGCGGTGTGGAATGCGCCATGCACTCGTCTGAAGTTTTACATTTTACACTCTACTCGATTGATTGTGTCTCGCTTGAATACTTGTTATAATTTCTTCACAAAGTGGTCATATCGATTGATTTGTGCTCCTTTTAAGAGTTAAGGCCTTGAAGCACACTATTTTGCGAAAAAGGCGGAGTATCCTAAAAAATGCAGATTCTATTTGAAAAATTCTAACGTTGCTACTAGGGAAGCTTTTGAAGAGGTTTGAGACTCATATGAAAGCACAGGGCAACGAGATTTCTGTGGCGTGTAAACAGTCAAGATTGCGCCATGCGTTCGCCTGAAACCTTGCATTTTAGACTTGATTGATTGTGCATGGGATATATGCTTGTTCCATTCTTGTTACTATATGGCCAGATTCACCTGTGCTGTGTTTCCTTTAACGTTTAGAACTTGACAACCACATGAAATACACGTGACGGAGTTCATTGATTGCACAATTTCAATGAGAGTAGGATCTCCATTTTCCAAGGCGGATTCTGCGGACAGATGAAGCAACGTTCAAGCTGAATGGAGAGGTTAATTGGCATAGTTGCAGCTAATGGACGACGGAATACGTTAAAAGAAGCGCAGTGCAGGTTAATCTGGCCAAGTAGTAACAAGATTGCAACAAGCATTCAAGTCCTGCACAATTAATCGAGTCTGAAATACAAGGTTTCAGGGGAGAGCACGGCGCAATCTTGACTATTTGCACGCCAAAGAAGTGTCGTTGCCTGTGCTTTCATATGAGTCTCAAAGATTTGTGAGTAACGGTATCCTAAAAGATTAGTGAGTAACGGTATCCTAAAAACCACTGCTACCACTACTGGAAGGGCCATAAAATTTTAACCTCTTATACTTTTATTCTGTCTTTTATGTAGACAGCCTCCCAAATAACGAGAAGATGATAGGAGTCCGCGCTCGTTCATCCATTTACGGAATGTGGCGAGCATTTTACTTCTGCGTGCTATTGTGGAGGGAATTTACAAGCGCATTTAGCCTATACGGGAAGAAAACGTACGGGTATGTTATCCCATGATATCACGGAGAGCTATTGGGGGGGGGGGGGCCAAAAGTAATGAGACACCCCATGCCGTGCCCATATATCTCGTGGCTGGAGTCTGGATTCCTACTTGTTGTATTTGTATGTTTGTATGCTACTTACTGAAGCCCATCTGAGAAGTTACCACTTCCGCCCTTTCCAGAAGCATGCCAAAAACCTCAGCCTGTCTCATGCCGAAACCCCAGTCTGACGAGTCGACCTGTGTCGCTCAAATCTCCCCCAATTCCCAACCCCGAGCAGCCTGGGCTCAATATTCACGCAAGATGAGAAGTACGTCTTCTACCTTAACCCTGCCAAGCAGCGAGTCTGGGTGATGCCTTGTGAATTGTTACCGACCTTCGTTCGGCGAGATGTTCACGGCGAGAAGCATCTCTGGAGCTTTTGGGTCTGCGTCCATGGATCGGTTTACCGGAGGCTGTTTGCCAAGAGCACCGCGATGAACTCCAAGGCCATGGTGAACGAAATAGAGGAGATGGGCCAGCGACTCGCTCTTATTCATTCGCAGCGCTTCAAGAAGTTTCTCCTCTTCGACAACGCCGCACCCCATCGGGAACAAGTAAGCACGGATAAGCTTGGCCAGCTGGGCTACGTTCACATGCCTCACCCACCGTATTCGCTGGACATCTCTCCATGCAACTACCACTACTACTTGAGCCTACAGGACTTCCTAGTCGGAAGGGACACAAGAACCCAAGCAGTCCTTGACAACCATATCGAGTTGATCAACACCAGGCTCAAGCAGTTCTGGAAGGATGGGATCAGGAAGTTGGCTGAGCGATGGCAGCAAGGTCCTTGCCCTTAATGGCAAATACACTCCTCAGCATCGTTGAGTTGTAATTGAGTTATAGAGAGATAAAGATTTTTTTTCATTTTGTCTCATTACTTTTGGCCCCCCCCCCCCCTAATAGAATAGGTGCTAGCTCCCATGAAAAGTGTTGATTGACGCTGCATCTCACCTTCTACACCCTCAGGTACAGCTACGGAACAACTGGAACTGCTGGCTGAACACTTTCGGCTTCAGTTTTTTCTTAAAGCATAGCGGAGCATTTGAGAGAAAACGACTTAATCATTGTGAAGGCGTCACGAGATCCTTAGTTATAACAATAGTTATGTTGTGGGTTTCAGGAAAGCTATTCAGAGTTCCTTGAAGCACTCGAGGACTGCTTAAGATACGAGCTGGAAAGCCTCATGGAGTTTCGCAGTGGTTCTCTCGTCCAGCAGCCGTCTGCAGTGTGGTTAGTAACGGCACAGGTCAGCATATCGGCCAGTTGAGGATTTTTTCTTATGTTTCCAACGATTTAGGGAACCTCCCAGAAGCACGATCGCCATATGCGTGTTGGAGTCGGATGCAAGTCAGGTACGACCTGCATTTGTATGAACGTCGTCAAGGTGGTGTAGTAAATTAACGTGTTTTTAAGGTTCCACTTTCTTTACGTAAGCAAGAGCTGGAAGACTGCTTATCGAGAATCAGTCTGCCAATGTCGTCTGTTCGATTACGAAGCATCGTCACCGATCTTGAAAGGCTAGAAGGGCTGGTCGCGCTATGCGATCCTGAGGTGCTTTTCCTGTTCGTGAATTGGGAAGAAAAACTACGGTTTTAGATATTATGCGGCGGATTGTATTAGGTGAAGGAAAGGTGTTGACCGGATTTTTTTTTTCAAAAAGAAAAGGAAAGAAATTCCATGTATAGAAACGATTCTACCATACGGGTGCAATTGCTACACCGTAATCTTTTTAGGCGTCGTAGGTTGTGCAATTACGGAATATATCTTAAGACAGTTGTTTCCCTGAGCTTCATGGTTATATCCTCGTTATCACAGTAGTGAAGCTCGATGTAGTCGAATCTTTATTGACGACGTTTCGGGGTTAAGCCCTTCTTCAGGTCTTAAAGAACCATATCGCCTATACATTGCAAATCGAATACACTAGTAACAAAACGACTGACATACTACAGACCTGGCTGGGTAACCGAGAAGGGAAGTGGGGAAATCCAATGACTTCGAGTAACGTGGCTTGGCCGGAAATGAGGTGCAGGGTCTCTGTGCTGCTTATATAGAATCGCGGGAAGTGACCGGTCTCTCGTCTCTCAATGTCGCCATCATCCTCGGCAGTCGCATCACTAGCCCTTAGAGACTGATAGTGCTCATTGCACGCTTCATTTCTTCCTTCTTGTTGATGGGTGGCCGCCAGCGCTTTATTTCAAGCGCTTCCTTGATCTTCCTCTCCACTGGATCTGTTAGATTCCTATGGAGGATCGAGACTCACAAATGTGGCAGTGGATCACGTGTATGTCTGAGGGTACGATGTCTAGAGAAGGGATTATCTGGGTAGCTCTGGGGGTTCTCATATCCATTCTCTAGACATCGTACCCTCAGACATACACGTGATCCAGATCCACTGCCACAGCTACGAGTCTCGATTTTCCATAGGAATTTAACAGATCCAGTGGAGAAGAAGATCAGGGAAGCGCTTGAAATAAAGCACTGGCGACTAGCCATCAAAAGAAGGAAGAAATAAAGTGTGCAATGAGTCTTATCAGTCTCTAAGGGCTAGTGATGTGACTGCTGAGGATGATGGCGACATTGAGAGACGAGAGGCCGGTCACTTCCCGTGATTCAATATAAGCAGCCCAGAGACCCTGCACCTCATTTCCGGCCAAGCCACGCAACTCGAAGTCATTGGCTTTCCCACTTCCCTTCCCGATTACCCAGCCAGGTCTGTAGTATGTCAGTCGTTTTGCTGCTATTGAGAGTATGTAATGTATGGTGTATAAGCGACATGGTTCCTTTAGACCTGAAGAAGGACTTAAGGCCCGAAACGTCGTCAATAAAGATTCGACTACATCGAGCTTCACTACTGTGATAACGAGAAATTACGGAATACTTCAAATGCGCCTCGCATTTCACGCCGTTCCTTTATACGTGCTGCAGTCGTTCCATCGTGAATCCTTTTCCTGTTAGATTCTTATGCGTTGTTCTCTGCTTTGACTAGAAGCTCACTTCCCCAATAACCACAATAGTTGATTTTTTTCGTTGTTCGGGTATCATTTCACCAAAAATGTGCTCTGAACACCCGACCCCAAGCAAACAGTGATACCGGATGGACGGCTAACGCAATCGCCCAGTGCAATGCCGACGTGGGGAATGAGTTGATGACTTTGATGATCTTGCGTATACCAGTGACCGTATTATGAAGCCGAGAGAGCAGGAAGATCTGCGATAAGGTTATGGTGCAGATTTAGTGGCCGTATGGCAAAATCATGCTTGTGTCCCACGCCAATACGAGCACCTTCAAGTACGTCACTGTCTCAGACATGTTGCCAACGGTCCCGCATCTTTTCGACCCCTTTGTCCAAATCACATGCAGATCTTGTGGCATACGCCGACAAAATTCCACGGTAACAGGCGCCATGAGGTTGGTCGGCTACGGTCTTCTCTTCGCTGATTATTCGCGTTTGTATATCATTGACTGATGCATGTCCTGAATGTAAGCAGCACTGGGAAGTGGGAGCGCACCATTCAACCATAACCAATCAGAGCATCGACCAAACATACGATGTCGAATGAGGGCACCGATCGCTCTTTGAATAGACTGTTGGATACGACCTGATCGATTATGACTGGCTGGCGCTCCCATCTCTCAGTGCTGCCCACATCCACGACATGCAGCTAAGTGTCTTCCACTGGTGTCAGTGGCTCACAACCCACACTCCTTTGAGTAACTTACAGTAGATGGTAGTGATTCACAGATGGCTTTGGCCAACTGAATCTCGCGTTTATACTCCTTGTAACGCTTCGTAAATCTTTCACCACATTTTTGTATAACCTATCCTAACGTGTCCTAATAACAAGAATTTACAAAAAAAAAGAAAAAACGGTCAGGGGACGGATTCGTCAACGACTTACAGCAATTTAATAGAGAATAATGCAGCCGAAATCAATGATAGCGCGGTTTATCAAGCGACATTTTGAAGCATTTCGCCGCGCTATCATTGATTTCGGCTGTGTTTTCTCTGTTAAATTGCTGTAAGTCGTTGATGAATCTCCAGGACTGTTTCTTCGACCTAGTTGTTAAAAATCTTGAAGACAGAACACCATGGCGCTACTCCTCTAGCAAAGGAACTGTCTGAAACCGGAAGCCGGAACTTCTACAACGAATACTATTGGAAGAATCTCCGTCCTCCAAATAGTAACAGAAAATGTTTCGTTTTTGCCGAATCCTTGAGGCAAACGAGTAATGGAATGTAATAGTTAAGAGTCCGCAGCGCCGAGCTTACCACACGGCGCAAGGGACCTGTGTCCTGGCCTGGGTGGCGCAGTGGTAGAGGTACTGCTTCATGATCGTAACGACGAGGGTTCAGTTCCCGAGCCACGTCCCGTTTTTGCACCTTTACCATGGTATCGGATCCCCATGAGATTTCCCTACCTGAACTT